>BLKR01010066.1:0-71242 GCA_011170035.1 Teleogryllus occipitalis
GTCTCGTCTTGCTCCAAGATGTCGCGCCGCGCCACACCGTATGCTCCGCCCATCTCGTGTTGGTATGCTCCGTGTTATTCTGTCTCACTTCTCTCCACACCGTTTGGCACTCTCCACCCCATCCCGTTCCCACACGCCCCCTTAGCAAAGCTCTTCTCATTCCCGACTATTTTCATCTCGGTCCATCAGCCTTCCTTGCCCCTACCCACGCTTCGCCTCCTTCCACGTGCCCCTCCGCATCCCTCGCGTCTGCTTCGCCTCACCCCACTACGTCCCGTTCTCCCCCACCCCTCCTCACTTCTCCCAAACCTGTCCGCCCCTCTCCGCCCTTTCCGTCTGTACCAGCCCCACCCCGACTCTGGCTTCACTTCTCCTTGGTCCTGCTCTAAACATCCTGTCACTACCCGTCCTTCTGCCCGGTTGCCGTCCGATCCCATCCCCCCTCCAAAATCCCCGTCCCATCCTGCGGGCTCTGCCCGCCCTGTGCGGCCGCCTGCAGCAGCTCGCTTCGCCTCGAGCTAATAGACGGAAGCAGCGCCAGCGCCAGCGGCGGCCACACCGCTTGCTCTCGCGCGCGCGATCGAAGGCTGCGAGCAGTGGGCCTAAACCACGCACCGCGCTCGCGCTCTCCTCTATGATTTTCCATTGGTTGGTTGGTTGTTAGTGATTCCGGGCACGAAACTTACTGTGGTTATTATTCCCGTAAGGGGAAAGCATTTTTTCCCTCTGAAGGCGGCGGTGATCTTCCCCCGCTGGATGGCAAGATCCGGCACCAACCTACTCTCGGCTAGCGGGGTTTTCCCCAACCCGATATCTCCCACCAGCGGGGCACCGCCCCAGCCGGAACAAGCTCTAGGCCTCCGACCGGTCTCCCAGAATATGTGGTAGTAAAGTGCATGTTAGTGTAAGTGTGTGTGTGTGTGTGTGTGTAATTGGAGGGGATAGGACAAGGAAGAGGAAGAAGAAATCGCGCGCTGTCCGTGGCCCGTTTGTTCAAGTACTGCTCCGGCATTCACCTGGTGCTGATCGGAGAAACCACCAAAAACTACCGATCAGAGCAGCTGGCCGCTAGAATTCTCCTCCAGACAGCGACTCAATTCGACGTAGCTGACAAGCTAGTGTCAAAAATCCTGCCACTGTCGGGTCTCGAACATAGGACCTCCCGGTCAGAGTCACTGCAGTGGCATGCAACGAGCCTCCTCTCCCGGTATGATTATCCAAAAATATCACACTTATTTCAGTAGAAGGACATGCACAAAGAATATAAATGTCCTAAATGTGGTATTGAAAAAAATTGAATTCAAAATTATAGAAAATGCATGGCATACAAAATGAAAGGAATTTTCATTCCACCGCTAGAGCGCAGAAACTCTTCCCGCTAGTGAAATACTCTATGTTCACGAAATAAAATGGAGTTTTTACTTTACACTCCTTCCCTTAACTCAAAATCTGCCGAAAATGCAGTTATACCCTTTGTGCTCTAGACCCCTTATACCGACCCTAACAATACACAATCTCTTACATGCTTTTTATGATTTTGAAGCAATACGACACTTATTTCAATAATCATATTAAACGAAATTCGAACATTTTTTCATTATACATTAATCTGTATCTCACACTTGAATAGTGAAGGAACTTATTTTCGTTCGCGTGGCTTGGAACAATGATCGGTGTGCATGCACATCCAAAACATTTTATTATACACAAAACAAAGGAGACATTTTCACAAGTTCAATTGAATAGAAATTATGACAAAACAGATAAAATAGTACATGCAACAAACGTGTAAAGCGAACTTTCCCATTATTCTTATTGTGATCGTCAAACCTTCCGCTTCTTCAAAGTCACTCTGCCCTGCTGTTTTATAACCCACACCAATATGTAAACTACATATTCTTTGTTGCATACAACTAAATAACGATTTTATTTTTAGTTAAATAAACTAATGAATTTTCGACACTAGCTTTTCAGCTAGGTCGAATTCAGTCGCTGTCTGGAGGAGAATTCTAGCGGCCGGCTGCTCTGATCGGTAGTTTTCCGTGGTTTCGCCGATCAACACCAGGCGAATGCCGGAGCAGTACCCTACCAAACGGGCCACGGACCGCGCGCGATCTGTCCTTCCTCTTCCTTGTCCTATCCTCCCCTTACACACACACTTACACTAACATGCACTACACTACCACATATCCCGGGTGACCGGTCGGGAGTTTAGAGCTTGTTCCGGCTGAGGCGGTGCCCCGCTGGTGGGAGGATCCCAGTTAGGGGGATACCCCGTTAGCCGACGGTAGGTCGGCGCCTGATCTCGCCATCCAGCGGGGAAAGATCACTGCCATCTCCCATGAAAAAACATACACTACACTAACGGGACTAATGACCAAAGCAGTTGACGCGCACGAAAAATGAATCAATCAAGCCTTTTGGCCCAAGCCTTCGGGCCCATAGTGCTCCGCGCAAGGACTGCTCAGTTCTTCTCCGCAAGGCAACGCTCAGAACGAGTTTCCGCCAAAATGTATTCCGTCTGAGGAAAGAGGCAATTTGCGCGCTTAGTGGAATTTCTCACCACCGACAGCGTCTTTCCTTTGAAGCAGGGTCCTGATATTTTCCACGTTGATTTTCGCTGCGAGAACAGCACGTGCGAAAAATGGTAGATCCTTTTCTTTTCTGATACGCACTTTCAGCTCTTTCGTGTCGTTTCCATTGTCACAAAAGAGTCGTTTGTTTTGGTTCTTTGTTGTTTGTTTTGGTTTCGTGCAGAAAAATATGTCTATCTGAAAGTATGTTAATGAGAAATTGAAATGAAAATGCTGTGCATTTTCTTTTATTTAACTGAGTAACAAAACAGGACGTCCAAGGAAAAGATGGTTTGAGAGAAAACGGAACAGGCTGTGAGCCTAATCCCTGATAGTGAAGAAGAAGAGTAACAAATTATCTTCACACTCTTGATTTTAAATAGAATGAACAAGATCAATTACTTTTTAAAGAAAAAATAATGAAAAAAATGTAAACGCGTTCTCATGTTGTAAATGATGGATAGAAACATAAATTGAGAATCGCGACTTTATTGAAGAGATGTCAGTGCTTGGCGTCAGCGATCTAAAGCAGTGGTAACGTACAAGTAAGAAGAAATGTGGGCGTGCAATTCAGAAAAAGAAAACGGGAGATGAATCTCTATGTGCTGATGTACGCGACTTGTGAGAATTGAAAATGGACTAGAAAGTCGATGGGTTTGACGGATTACCAATAATTTTCATCCGAGGACAAAATAATATTTCCCAAATAACTACCTCCACCTTCATTAAGATTTTTATCAATATTCTCAAAATCCATTGAGCAAAGACTTTGATTAAACCTTACTTTATTTTGGATAGTACGTGTACCAGTAGCATTATTATTCTAGCGTTCTCTTGAGCGCACCGTGCGGCTAGTTTCGAGGGAATGAATTTCATTTATTTGGTCGGCAGAACCTTCAAATTATACATGTAACTTCTTCGTCGATGCAAATAGTCTATTCCACGGAAGCGAACATTTATTTTTATCAGAACTCTAGATGTTATCTTTATTCGTAATTCAACTATGAGTGGTAAAAGAGATGTAGGGTGATTCCAAAACTCAAGAAATCACGCAAATTGTATTCCCTTATACATCACTTAACAGTTTTAATACGGTCTTTGATGATAAATAAATACTACGTAACAACAAGCTAGCTATAAACAAAAACAGTATTAGAATAAAAGTTCGCTCCAGATATTGCCCCGCGGACAGTTAGTCTGGTCCAACAAAAGTGACGAAGCTTTTTGTATTGATATGGAGCCGTGTTAGCGAAAAGTATTGCTTCCGAAGTGCGTGGTGATTCTGGCATTCATAAGCGAGGAAGAATAGTTTGCTACAGCGATCTTGAAATAATAATGTTCATTGCACCTGCAGCTAGATGAGGGTGGGGCAATAGGGCGAGGTCACCGAAAGAGCCCGTTTCCTAATATGAGACCCCTGGTCTGTACGATTTGGGAAGGGATGCAGCGTGAGAAACACCACCGTATCTAATACAGCATAATACACGGAGTCATCAGAGACTTGGCTGCTGCTGAGCGAGTTTTCTGCAAGATTTCAAATAGGTTCTGTGAAAAATTTCCCCGGAGTTTTTGCACAACACTCTTCTTTCGTGGTTGACGTGAAATATTTGCTTTGAATTCAACTATGTGCTGGCTTCCAATATAAGACCCCCAGAGGGCCTGGGGAGTTGATCCATGGAACTTGGTGAACAATGACGACAGTGTATGCAATGCTGTGGGTGTGCACATGAAGATTGTGGAGCAGATTCTATATTTATTTCTTCATAGTGCACTTAGTAAATGAACAAAAAACGCAAAAGCCACCAATAATTTTATTATTAGTGTATTCATGTGATAAATTATTTTGTGACTATTTAGATTAGTTTAGTTTAGTTTAGTTAATGCCTTATTTTACGTGGCGAGACTCTATAGTGGCATGGCGAGATTATATAAACTAATAATACAAACATGCATGAATCAATTTCAGGGGCAACTCGAGACAATTTTATTATACTGTCTCAGATTAGAAGCCCATTTTTTTAATCATCAAAATTATTTTATTTCAACTTGTTTCGTGTTCAAGGATATATGTTATTTTGACTTTCAAATATTGTTATTATTTGAATAACAACTATTATTCAAATTTTTCATAAACGTTTGCCTAATTTAAAATATTTTTCCAGATATGTCAAAATTACAAACGGTATTTCATATTCGGGTACTCGATCCAACCGAAACGTTAGCCCAGTTTAAGGAGATTTGGAAACTAACTTTTTTGAGAAGTATGTCATTCTGTAGCACCACTAGCTTTTAGAATGTGGCCACCATATCACACGATTGCAGGTTAAATATAATTGACACTAGACACAGACGCGCTGTGGTCGAGCCAGGAAATATCAACCAATTTCTTAACCCCTTTACCTCTGCTTACTCTCTCTCTCCCAAAATCCATTGCATCACTTGCATCACCTCCCGCAAAAAACTTCATTATGCAAATAAGCCCAGAAAGTCATTTACGCAAAATACACTTTTCCCCCGCAGTACAAGCCGAAAAGTTCAAACTTTGGCGTCAATATTTTTCTTGCGGCCTACCGCTGATGGGCCGAATCGCGGCCTCCGCCTCCTGGCCCGAAGGGAGAAAGAGAGAGGAAGTGATTACTCTAGATTGAGGAATAAATTGGACATCGCCAAACGTTTGTGCGACGGGTTGCCGCGTGATTGCTTCCGTTGATGGCTTCGGCGCTCGAGTCTTCTCTTACCGCTCGGCGTCCGTCAAAGCCTCGGCCTCCCGCCTCTAATTGAGCGATTACGGCTCGCGCTCATCTTGCGAGGGAGGCGCACTTGGTGTGATCAAAATCGGCCCCTGGGGCTTCGAATTCCCGAAAGACATCGTAAATATTGAGTGATTTGATTGATTTGTTCGTGTTTCCGGGCGCGTCAACTGCTTTGGTCATTAGTCCCGTTAGTATAGTACATGTTTTTCTCGGGGCGGTGATCTTCCCCTGCTGGATGGCGAGATCCGGCGCCGACCTACCGTCGGCTAGTGGGGTTTCCCCCTAACCAGGACTCTCCCACCAGCGGGGCACCGTCCCAGCCAGGACAAGCTCTAAGCTCCCAACTGGTCTCCCGGCATATGTGGTAGTGTAGTGCATGTTAGTGTGAGAGTGTAAGGAGAGAGGATAGGAGAAGGAAGAGGAAGGACAGATCGCGCGCGGTCCGTGGCCCGTTTGGTAGGGTACTGCTCCGGCATTCGCCTGGTGTTGATTGGAGAAATCACGGAAATCTTTCGATCAGAGCATTCAATCGCTAGTATTCTCTTCCAGACAGCGACTACATTCGCCCTACTTAGTGTCAAAAATCCCGCCACCTCCGGGACGCAAACCGTAGGACCTGGCAGCCAGAGATACGGCAGTGACATCCATTCATGCCCTGAGCCACATAAGATGTGGGTGTGACGATTGAACACTTGTATGGCCACATTATTTCGTGAAACACACATCTAATTAGTTCGTAGACTCATCTCCGAGCTAGTACAATTTTTAGGGTTTAAGAAGCAGTACCTCAGCCGCAGCCCGCTATTTACCGCCAACACCAAACGATTTGGAAACCATCTACAGTCCGAGGTAATATACGAGAGACCGGGGATACCTCAAGAACACACAAAATATTCTTCTTGCGTCTAAAATGCCATCCCTTACGCGGGCATCGAACCCACAGTTTTGGTGTTAGCGTATTTGGTCCCACCAAACCGCTCCGCCACCGGACCGGCCGGCTGGGAAGTAGATGGGCACCTGGCGAGTTTCCCTCATTAGTAGGAGTGTCTCCAGCCAGTAAGCGCAGCGCAGCGTGCTCTGTCTCCTTGCAGTAATGCGTGGCGCAACGCAAATGATTCGCAAAAATTGGATTACCGCGCAACGCCCGTGGGGAATTTTTTTATGTGCATTACAATTCGAATACTGACGGTCATTAAACATAATTAACGAACCGGAATTAAAAACACGACCGCAGTAGATTGCGCAAAATGTAATTTTGAAAATGTTTAATACAGAAATGGAACGTGGATAGGCGTCGTCGACAAGGTGCAAGTTGCAAAGTGAATGTGAATAAACAATGAAATGAGCGAGAAGTAAAATATGAAGTTCTAATTAAAAATATTCAAGGGAGTAAATGGTCACAAAATTTTATTTATAACTACCTGTTATTAATGTCTTCCATCTTCCAAATGTTGACATTTGAAACTATCATTTTCTAAATTGAAATGAAGCGTATGCTCTCTTGTACCTTAAAAATGTTAGAAGGTAAGCAACTAACGTCAAGTACAGCCACTCACATTAAGAATCAGGATAATTGTTGAATTTTTGTTATTATTAAAGTTAATTAATAATAATTTGAACATAATTATAACATTAACTGAGTGTAATACTTGATATGTTAAGACTATTTTTCCTGTCTAGAAGCAAAGAAAGAATAGAGAATTCGTTCAGAAGATCGTAAGAAAACTGACGAAAAACGTCACCTGAGATCCAATGTTTAATTCAAGGAGATTTAAAAGTTAAGCATATTTATTTGAATTTTCATTTGATTTGTTTTTATTAACGTCTAGAAAGCAATGCCAGTGTTTAAACTTTTAGAATGATGAATATCATTACTTCATATATAAAAAATATTATGTTTATTATTATAATTGAAATAAAAATATATGTAGCGATTCCTGTCCGAGCGGTAGAAACAAAAACTAATATTATAAATGCACATTAAAATACATTAAATATAGTCTACCATAGTTTGACGCAATTAACATAGCCGTTGATACAAATATACTTGTTTAATGAATCATTCAAATTATTATTCGTATAATAATAATAATAATAATAATTATTATTATTATTATTATTATTATTATTATTATTATTATTATAGAAAAGGTTGAAGTTATTTTGGAGTAAGTCAGTCAAATTGGCACCGAGATAGTTAACTAACACTTGTTTGAGTTCGGCAAATTGTATCGTCTTGGAATACTTGGTGTCAATTTTAGTGCCGTACCTCCAAATGTGCTCAATTTTTACTATAGTAATATATTTTAGGGATAAACAGGAAAATGCAATTTAACATTATCATTAGCAGCAATAACAATTGATTAGGCAATCGTAATTGTGTCCTGTCCGCCAGTCATCTAGAGTATTTCTGAACGAACACATGTAACGCATGTACCGCTCCGCTCCTGAATGCGCGTGTACGCTCAAGGGCTGATCCGCATTGGGTGGGTGGAAGGAATGCGAGAAGTGCGTAATCCTCGCAGATGGCCTTGGTGCTCCCAAGGCCCGCGCCGCCACCCTCGCCCTCCAGAGAGCTTCCACAGCTGGTGGCGGCTTAAGTAATTACCCCCTCGCGCTCACTCGCGCTTTCATATGCGACCGCTACACCGCAGCCCACGCTGTGTGGCGGTGCGTTTTAATGGAATTGCGTCGATTTTTACTTTCTCGTTGTGGAGAGAAAGAAAGCCCTGGCAACGAAAAGTTGGAAAAATGTAGTTGCTAAATTTAGGGGAAAAATCCTCAATCACGTGGTGTGAACCTATGTTTGTGGGTCCTTGATACCGAAAAATTAAATGACGGCAAAACGTCTATCTGTCCGTCCGTTCGTCTACCCGTCTGTTCGTCTGTCCGTCTGTGAAAAACGCTAACGGCTAAACTATTCTATTCAGCCTATTTTCTCCACAATTAATACTCCCCAATCGATGTGGCTAAGGCCAGGGCCCCGTGAATTTGAAACCTATATTTCAGTTTTGGGGGGTACTTTACATGATGTCAATTACATTTTACAAATTTTCAAAAAAATGTCTTCAACGTTTTAGATTGAATTTTCTTGTTGGATGGTGTAAAGGATATTTAAGAGAATGATGCAGATCTCATGTTCGTTGAAAACCGTGATTTTTCGAAAACTGCAAAAATAAAAGTATTAAAGATAGAGTTTTTCCTTAATTAAATATGATCCTTATAGTAAGATTTTGAAAAAAGATCATTCACATTTTTTCGAAAATTTGAGTACTTTTCGCGTAATTTTGCTTGAAAATATTGGAGAGAAAGTACGTGCTGTTTTAGCTCCACCAGTTTTTAGAGATCGATCCTCTTGCAATACAGTGAAATGACGTAGAATACTCAAATTTGGTTCCATGGTTTCCTGTATTTAAGATTTCGAAGCCCTTAAAAGAGAAGGTGAATAGGTTCATAAGTAGGTGATGTTGATGAAGAAAAATATTATGAGAGATAAGAACAAACATGTAATAAAAAAGGCAGGTAAAATAGGGGAATCCAGAAAAAACTTACAATAATCTGCGTACATCACAAATTCCATGTGGATGATCAGATTACCACGGCATAAGGAAGAGTACAGCAAACGCCTTATCTACCTAGATACGGATCGCCTCCACTCCCAAGTATGCATATGGCAGGCCAAGACTCTAATATTACTCAGAGTAGTCACCTAGTGATTACAGAAAGGAACTTCCTCATTGAAGCAATGAAATTTGCGATGTCACTGCCTTCGAACCCTCTTCCACAACCATATATACGTCATGTATATTTTAAATTATGCTAGGATTAACCCTGGATGTACGCTAGAGTCTGATATTCCAGCGAGAATTGATTGATTATTTTCTCGAAAAGGTTTCTACTATCTCGCTTTATGCTTCACACAAATTAAGTTAGTAGTTCCGTTGAGTTTTTATTGAAGTTTAGATGTGCTATGTCATTGAGTAATTTATTTCGGTGATAAGACAATTGACAGGTTTGATAGAAATGTGTAATTCACCTCAGTGCAAACAATGCTTAGTTGACGACTGGTACTGAAGATATAGGAAAGTTTCATAGTTGAATAATTGGAACTGATCGTAGAACCTCTCTATCTGTTTTGAAGTCACTGTATCAATTCCATCGCGTCATTCGTCAAAAACATCAATGTATCTAGGTTCAAGCCATAAATGAAATGGAAGACGCATTGCCTCATGGGAAATTAAACCAAAATTAGAAAAGCCTTTCAAGGACTTCTGCGACTCCCTTGGTTTCGTGAAGTTGCATTCTATCACTTGTATTTTTTTAATCAGTTGACGCAACTATGTTTTGGACGTCGACATTATTAAATCAATTACTAGTAATACATAAAAAGGTATCATAGATAAGAATGAATGTCTATCGGGAGCGACCCAAAAAAAGATATGATTATCTTTACTGATACAACACATATTGAAATAACTAATCCAATAACACGAAATGAAACGAACTAAATAATATGATTTCGGTAATAACTCCGTCAGATGTGATGAGTTTCCAATTTAGTCTTTAGCCGAGTGAGTTAAACACAGATTTGTCAGAAGTTAACTCGACAAAATTTGATGGCACTGCGTCATTTGGTAATAGCGATATTGCCCAGCTAATAAAATGCGTATTAAACGGCAATCATGTGCCTCATGTAGAATTTAACTAAGGGAGACATGAATACAGTTTCGCTTATTATCCGCTATAACTACATTTGTTGATACTTTTACTCCCTTCAAGCATTTTTGTTGTTCTAGCATCAGCAATTTCAAGAGACATTTATGCTCAGCCATGCATTTTTATGAACTTTTCGGAATTAGATCCAAAGTTGCGACGTAAAAATAAAATCATTTGATTTATGATGAAAGACGTGAGCAATACATTTTATCACCATAGTAGAGTATTAAAAATGACGGTCCAGTGTTTATGACGTGTTTTAGTTTACAATCAGTGCGTTCAAAAAATGAAAGGCTCTTTTGTAACTGTGTAAATAGGAAGGGCAGAAATCCACCCGACACAAAACTGGTTAGCATTTATTCTACATGGAAATGTTAATAATTATTTTAATCCAGGCCAACATCTCCCGGTAAGCCTCGTTAATTCTGTTAACAAAGCATATTTCCGATTTTATCCAAATAAATGGGAAATTCTGATTCTCAATTTAACCTGCTCAACTTTTAATTCTGTTTTGTAATATTATGTAAAAGTATAAGCAGATTTTCTGTTACCTTTACAGTATATTGTCTTTGTTTTATACGTTCTAAGGTGCACTTACAATTGAAATCTAATCTGCCTCAATTTAATATGTTATTGCGTATCTCTACAGTTTACAAACCGTTGATTATGCATCTGTATAAATGGGAGAAACACGAATTTGCTTACAGTTACAGAATTATTACTAGTTTTTTCTCACAATCTTTCCAACTTTATTCGTTGTATATAAAATTGCACTTGATGTGACTCACCACAGTTCCCGTCAAAACTGGTGGGTAAATTCATCAGTTCTTACTCACTTGAAAATATAAAAAAAATAATTATAAATCTTGTACATAATCAAATCAAAACAAGCCTAGTCGAAATATATAATGCAGCGAATAAAAAAAGAGGAAAAAGAAGATATGTATAACGAAAAGACAGATCAGAGGCTCATTCATTTCAAAGATTTTTGTTTATTAATTTCAATGTACTGGCCAGCCCTTAAGGCTTTAAAGCTTTTGTTTACATATTATTCGGAAGTAACCATCCAGAAGTTTTTCACATCTCTCTACCGAGTATTTAGACCTGTGGTAAATGCTATCATTCATATTTAAGAACTTGTTTATTATTGAGAATCTAAGATTTTAAAAACGTGACCTATTCGGGGATTCCAGGTAAGAAATCGTTTGTTAGAAAGGCCTCTTCTTAGGTTGAAAGTTGGGGTCGAAGGGGAAGAACGAAGATAAGAAAAACATTATGCGTTAGGTGAATAATGTGGTCACTTAAAGTATTTATATGAAAGTCCGTGTGTAGTTGGGAGTCGCGAACATGCCCTTACTATGCATAATTCCCATTCTATGATCACTTAATGTATTTACCTGCAAGTGTGAATGTAGTAGTGTGAATGTAGACTTCCCATGCCGCGCTTACTGCTAATCAAAGAAATCGGTTTCGTCGAACTTGAAGTTTTGATAACGATCTTTATGTTAGTTATTTCTACACAGGAAATACATATATAATCATAGTTCTAATAAGAGTCTTCCATAAAAGTGATTTGAAGTCAGATAAAACGGGAGTAATGCTGAGTAAGTGGTCGAAGAATGAAACTCGTTGCTTTCCTTTGCTAACTAGAGAAATTGTGTTGGGGATCAATTTCATTCTAGAATCTAGTTAAACTCCCAGGAACTTCTCTGTTTCTTTGGAGAAAAAAGTAAAGTAAGGCGTATTTATTCAACGGAAAAACAGGGTCTCGAGGAAATGGCCGTATGGCAAAATATTTGAAATAACATTTGCTGATATTGACATTTAAGTTTCACATTTTACTTCAAAGGATGTGCATATTGCAATAACTAGAATAAAATAATGCAGTAAAAAATTTGGGGTACGAATTTCTAACCAGGAGAGGTCGGTTGGTTGGTTGTTTCCGGGCACGTCCACTACTGAAATCATTAGTCCCGTAAGAGTGGAGCATGTTTTTTCATCGGGAGGTGACAGTAATCTTCCCCCGCTGAATGGAGAGATCAGGCAACGACCTGAGGTTCGCGAAGTTTCCCCAACCAGGTAGCTCCCTCCATCGTGGCCCCGCCCCAGCCGGGACAAGCTCTAAGCCCTCGCCCGGTCTTCCGGCATGTGCTGTAGTGTAGTGCATGTAAGTGTAAGAGGGTGTAAGTAAGGGGTGAGGAAAGGGCAAGGAAGAGGAAGGACAGATCGCGCGCGGTCTGTGGCCCGTTTGGTAGGGTACTGCTCCGGTATTTGCCTGGTGTTGATCAGAGAAACCACAGGAAACTACCAATCAGAGCAGCCGGCCGATAGAATTCTCCTCCAGACAGCGACTGAATTCGACCTAACTGACAAACTAGCGTCGATAAACTTGCCACTGTCGGGACTCGAACGTAGGACCTCCCGGTCAGAGGAACTGCAGTGGCATCATTCGATGTACTGAGCCACCTCTCCCGGTACCAGGAGAATTTTGATAGAGATTTGCCCATTTATGATTGGTGTATCTCTCTTTACAAATAACAGTAATAAATTAAATAGTTGTGATATATGCAATAATAATATTAACAATAATCATATCAATAATAATAATGATAATAATAATAATAATATCAATAATAATGATAATAATAATAATATCAATAATAATGATAATAATAATAATAATAATAATAATAATAATAATAATAATAATAATAATAATAATAATAATAATAATAATAATAATAATAATAATAACCTTAAAAAAATATGGTAACAATATCTCGCCAACTTTCCAGCAAGTTGGCGAGTTCCGAAACATCCCATTATCCACTCCAGCCACGCAACGCGCCGGCGCGGCCGCTGCAGGTAGCACAAAGGTCACGTCCCCGCAACGGCTCTTGAACGCGGTAATTATAAGAGCAACTCCCCTTTAACTGCGGGCCCTTACGCTCCCCACGCGTGTCCCTTTCTCGCCCCCCGCGCCCCCGCAGCCCTTCACCGCCGGCGCGCCCTCGATGGAGGAGTGGCGTTGTCAACTGCAACGATAAACTTGCCGCAACCGCAGCGCCTGTCGCACTGACCGCCACAACTTCCCATTACGACCTCAGCCGCCTGCCTCCTCTGCTGCCCTTTGGCCCGCCCTCCGGCCCTCCGCCACCTCCTCTGCAATTAGAGCGGAGGCGTCCGGGTCCGAAATGAGATCCTGTACTTGACTTTATGATGGAAATCGGAAATCTTACGAACAGTCATTGAATACCTCCGAAAAAAAGGTTGTTACATGCAAAAAGCATTTGACCTAGCAGCTGCCTTAAAATTGATTGCAGCTCAAATATATCAATGGAAATCGCTTATTTTTTTTAAAATTAAATAACGTTGAGTAATTAAAAATTTAAATAACTTTAAGTTTAGTTAGTCAACATTATCTTGGTAAGGACCCTCTCCAACATAATTAGAATCCATTTTTCACAGTGGTGTCTGCTCTTTTTAATACGTGGTTATAACCTTTTTGCCCAGAATTATTCAATTTATGAAAAACATGTGTGCAAACATCAAAATATGTCATCATGCTCACATGTATTGTATTATTTTCAAATTCATTTTAAAATCACTTAAAGTATACATTAAGTAGTCGAATCGCTTGTAGATATACAGTATAAAATAATTAAAATAAAAGTCATAATTATTTCGGCAGGCTTTTTCTGAAATACTTGAATATTTGTTTACACTTACTGAGCGAAAAAGTTATACTTTTACAATTATATCGATTTACTCCTCTAAAAATTTCCTGTAATTTTCTTCTTCGTGATGCAAATAGCTTAATTATCACGACATCGTATTCTGACAAGATCATTTTTCGAATGTGTTGTTGAGAAAATGCAAGCTTAAAATTTCGAGGATATACAGGAACTGTATAAATTTAGTATCAGCTAGAAAAATCTAAATTTAGTAATCAATTCCTGACATGTATCAACGAAGAAAGAAGAGAATCGATTTAAAACTTTTGAGACTTTGTTTATTTGATTTGGCAACCTCGGTTCTTCGTGAAATTTTCTCTCTGAAAGAGCTACCCATAATGCGTCTGCACGAGAAAGCTTTCAAGAGGATTAGCTGGCTCCTGAATAGGTTAGTAGCCTCCACGAAAATTTGCGGTGAAAGTTTTACATTAAAGAAATATTTGAAGGCTGCCTTCCGCAAAGCTGGTTTGATGTACACGAACAAATATTGAATCGGAGTTTTGACTCGAGAGTTGCTCTGTCTACAAAATAAGCGAAAAAGAGAAGGAGCAAACACCAAAATAAACCCAATACTCAAAACAACAAACATGCGAATTCTAACGATGCATTCTGTAATGGAAATATTTGTACTTCCCCTACTAACGGCAGAGTATTAAGCAAACAATTTCCAACATACATTTCATTTACAACATTCAGGGATAATGAGTATTTCTCCTTTATTGAAGTTGTATACGAAAAAAACACGTCGAATAAACAGATGTTTTATCATATTTCAAAAATGCTAAAATTGTCAAGAATCGCTACATATTTCTTTAACTTTTGATTTCTTTAAAATTTTATCAACAAATAAAATAAAACATATTTTACCATACATCAAAATTCAGTTTTATTAAATGAAATTAGATAAAAATTGACACGCCAGCAGACTAAATTCTGTGAATGACACCACACGTCTGTGAATTATCATATGTGGAGGGAGAAGCCTACAATGTTCACTATAATAATTGAAGAAAATATTTATGGAATTTAATAGTAGTTGTTTTGAATGATTGTAAATATAATTATCGCTCCACTAATTATAATTTTGGATCAATGGTAACAATCTGATCACGATTTTGGGCTCCGTCTCCTTTGATCCATAGACGAAACGCTAAGATAACTCGTGCTTGGTTCTGGGAAATAAATTAAGATTTTATCCCCTCCTCTCGAACACCATATATACGTTTTTGTTTTTTTGGTTTTTGGTGGCAATAAATGAATATGATAACACTCAGAAGAATTTAAACAAAAGGAAGGAAAGAGAGAAAGAGTTTCGACTGAAATTTCTGACAAACATGTACAGTATTATCCATAAGTATTCTAATAAAACTAGCAACAAGAAATGGAACGATCTGGCAATAAGTAGAAACAGATTATATGAAGAACGAAACGTACTATTCTTGATACAGTTTTAAGAATGTTAAATATATCACAAAGAACAGTTGATTTTCACTTGCGAATGTTGGTGAAGAAGGTTGGTGAAGAAGGTTGGTGAAGAAGGTTGCTATTTTGATAAACGTTTCTGCAGTGGCTGTACAGTAGAATTTATTTCCCCTTTCTCATTGTCTTCACATGCACTTAAACCAAAGCAACGTTACAACCGCGAACTACAACCGCCCGATCTCCGCATGCCCCCAGCGACATCTAAATCAAGCTTGTAAACACTTCGAGAAGCGGCGCCGACGAAATTCGAAAACAAACTCCTTTTAACGCGACCATCCCCAAGGCCCCAGCCCAGGACTCGACGAATCGCGAATAGGTCCCGAATAGGTCCTCCGGGACGGGAAATAAACCACGCGAGGGAGAGGGGGAAGGGGGTAATCTCAGGGCAATAAAGATCGCTCGCAGGCGGCGGCATCCGCCTGGTGGGGGGGGGGGGCGGAACCCGCTCCTTCGCCCGCCCCCGCGACCTCCCGTGCACAGTGGGGCCACGCACTAATTTCTATGTCTCCCGACTCCGGAAAACTCCTCCTAGAACCCGATTAAAAAATAGATATCCATACCAGGCATTCCTAACCAAATTTGTCGAAGTAGATTGTTTTTAGAGGTGTCTGGAAAAGATTTCCTCACCCGAATTAGTTTTTAGTTTAATTTTAGGTAATTTAGAATGTAAGCAATCAATACATATGTAAAGTGTTATATGTACTGAACTATGTATGATCTGTAAAAATAAAATAAATTAAAAAATAAAAAAATAAATGTCTCCCGTCCTTTTTTTATTATCTCACTACGGAGTAGCGAGAAAGTTAGGTAATACTGCGCGAAAAAAACGGAGAATTTTCGGCAGAAAAACTCTCATTGCCGGGCCCTGGTAACAAAAAGTGGATAAATCCAGTTGCTAAATATAGAAAAGAATCCTCTAACATGTGGTGTAGCTAGAATCTATGATTTGTGGGTCCTTGATATCAAACAATTGAATGACGGCAAAACGTCCGTTCGTCTGGCAACAACGCTAGCAGCAAAAGCGTTCAGCCGATTTTCTCAAAAAGTGATATTTTCCTATCGATCTAGCTGACGTCGCGGTCTTTTGAATTTGAAACCGACATTTTAATTTTAGGGGGGGGTACTTTACATGAAGTCGCGGTCAAAAAAAAGGTCTATTCTTTTTGGTTAAATTTTGTTGTTGGATAGTGTGAAAGACGTTTAACACAATGGTACAGATCTCATGATCGTTGAAAATCTTCATTTTTCAAAAATTTCAAAAGTTTTTCGTAGTCTTCCTACAACTAAATCTAGAGGTTTTCCCCTTAATGAAATTTGTTTCTTAAAGATAGATTTTGAAAAAAGGTTATCTACAATTTTTCGAAAATTTTAGCTCTTTTCGCGAAATTTTGCGTGAAAGTACGGCCGAGAAAGCACATGCTGTTTTAGCACCACTAGTTTCTAGCGTTAATCCTGCCCAGTTGGTAAGTCCATAATTGCATAGTTGGTGGAAAGTAATCATCTTCGAGACCTCTTCCTTACATGTCCTACAAGTTTGTAATGAAATTATTCTAAACCATCTAGTAAAAGGCGACATAAGGCGATCAGTTGCCTGGCAGTTTCTCTACTTCTAGGGAATTTACAATAGTTAGTATTGTTCTCCCCACACAATGACTTGTTCTTCTGAAACGAAATCTTTATCACATTAATTTGATGTTTTCGTCGAATAACAAAACAGTATAGGTAAGAAGTATAATTTGCGCATGTTTTATTGAGCTTCCAAATTCCCACTTCATCTTGGTACTATAATAGTTGAATAATCAATAAACGTACCAACAAGGCGAGGTTGGAAACGTTTGAAACTATAAATTTTCGCTCGTGAGTAAAATAAACTTATTTGCATCGGTAAAGGAACTACAGATTTTAATTTTATGGAACTGCTAACAAATAGTGTAGTAAACCACACTCCTGTCTCTATTCTTACCACAACTAGTAAAAGGTCTCAATAAAATGTGCGCATAAGGAAGCTACATTAACATTCAGAAGCATAAGAAGGGTCTCCATCACTGGTTGCTTACTGGATAAGGGAATACATACGAAAAACCTGATGTAGATTTGGGTTATGGCCCTATCTTTTCTGCGATGTTTTCAGCGTGTCTCGCTGCCCAGCGTCGCCTCTCCCAGACTTCTCCTCCATCCTATTCTCCGCATCCCTGACGTTGGAAAGGGGGGGGGCGTGGATCCGTAAATTAGCACAGGGGAGATTAAAGGGACGTGCACAACCACAGCGTCCGCCTCCAGGATTCGTCATTGGGGTTCCACGGGCGGAAAACTTTATGGCCCTGCTAGTGGCGCGGGATGGTTAGCTTCCGCACTCGCCGGAGTAGTGCAGACGGACAACCTCTTTCCGTCAGAGCGGTCTCTGATTGACCTAAACAGGCACGGGGAAAGATAGCAAAAATTGAGATCTTGGGTAGGTTGCACGTCACCTGCATAGGTAATTACAGCAGGCCTAAACGGGAAACAGAAAAATAATTAAGAGCCATTTGATTGCAACACAATTAGCACAGATGGGAGCAATGGCTGCTGGTCGCCGATAGAGTTGTTAATTCGAATCCGGCATTAGGATTGAATGTTTTTCCCCTGTGAAGGGTCGCTGAAGGCAAAAGCCAGCCAACACTGTTCCATACAATCATCTACTTCGTTATAATTGTTTAAGAATTGCAGAAGAAATTAGGAATATGTTCTCTAAACTTCGTCGCCAATGAATTATTAAGTGTGTGACATTATAAAAGTGCTTAAGTTTGTAGATGTTATGAGGGCGTATTTTGTTCGGGAGCAGATGTAGCACATTTATAATTGAGAATCGCACGTAGTAGATCACATAAAATTTGCGTAGATCAAATAAAATTCTAATTAACACCGGCCCTTCTGTTGAAATAGAAGTTCTTAAGATTCTATTCTTATAAAGTCACACGAGATTTCAAAATTTAAGGTATATTCTTTTAAAAGCAACAAATATGCAAAAGTATGTTTTAGTCTTACCGAACATCGTGAAGTCTTTGTCAAATTTTTGCGCATAATGGAACTGATGTGTGTTACAGACTGATGTATTCTTTCTAAGATGTAATTAATTTAATGGTGTTTGCAGTAAATATTCACTTCCTATTTAGGTGTAATAAAGCCTAAATTACTTAGCATACTACATTTTAGTAAAAATACTACATTGCCTTAACACATTATTATCTTAACATTTACATACCACTTAAATTTCTCCACGATCTATATACTTCTCGTAACAAAAATAAAACTATAAACATACTAAATATTATAGATTTGTGAGTTATGTTTTATGGGCATTGAATAAAGTTAAAATTAAATTAAGTATACTTGAGTGTAGTTTGCATTTTAATAGTACAAACAAAATATGGATTTTCTAACGTCTTTATTTATAAGATAGACATCATTTGATGAATTAATCATTGTATTCTGATGAACTATTTGCATCTTCAGATTCGTAGTCCAATCCTGTGTACAAATCGGTAGATCTAATGATGATGGTTAAACCGCGAAAGCTGCTCATTTTTTAAGTTGCGCCGTGAAAGTTGCTCACTTTTTATTTCGAATTTCCAGATAAGAATTTCTCTCATCATAACTTAATAAATGTGCAGGACGCTTAGAGAATAGCGTCAATGAACGGAGGTTTTGATGTCGACTAGGAAAAGCAGTTCGAGGACCACAAGCGCGATGGCAACGGCGTAAACAGAGATCGCGCGAGATAAAGCGACGAGATGGCTCTTTGCCGGAATACAGATTGCTCGCATCTGTTATTTCTCCGGTGACAACGTTACGTGCTGCAGCGTGACGTATAAACGCCACTCAATCATCAATAGGGATAGAGGAAACGCGGAGGTGAAGCCCCACAAGGAAAAATTCTCTTTTGAAGTTGCGAGAAACAGCGACGGCGGAAAAGAAAATTCCGAAGTGATAATTTTCATTCATATAATTCTGTTACAAAAAATCCAAACTGCATATATATTACTATTTTTATACGTCGTTTGTTCTTTGAAATATCATTTTGGAAAATCAACAACCATGATACTTTTTTATTGACTCACGATGTACAATTACAAACATACCACCTCTTCATAGTGATGTTTTTTAAAGCTACAGCTATTGTCAATTACATATTAAATTACAGTTTAAAATTATTTGCAAATACACAATTAGTTATTCGAGAGAAGATGACCCCCGTAAAGCAATTGTCAACACGTTCTTTCTACCAGTGAATGGTTTCCATCATTTTAATACAATAAAATTGACAATTATATAATCGTGCAGATACTACACTGACGACATGCACTGTAAATGTATCATATTTTTTAAATATTGTAGTAAACACACAAGTCACATTACTGGCAATAAAAATTCGCTGATGTTTGGAACTCCAATAAGGAAGCTTACTCGTTGATACTTGCGTTATTCACTAATTATAGTGAAAAAGGGAGAAAGGCAACATCATATCAGAATGTACAACGAACTAGACTCCGCGAGATACTTAAGAAACAGACAAAATTTAACACACAAAAACAAGCTCTTTCGGCAAAAAGTACATAGCGTAGAAAACACTGCATAACGTAGGAATAAAAAATGAAAGCTACGCCGAGGAGGAGGGGTGTCTGGTGCGGAGGCGAAGAACAACTCCGCGTTGAAGATTGCGCCTCCTGCAGACATTAATTGCGTGCGAGGAATTGGCCTCATCAAGTGAGGATTAAATGAAGCGGGCCAGCGGGCTATTTGCTCGGGAGGGCTGCGCGTATTTTAAAAATAGCGGAGCCAGCGGTAATGAAAAGTAGATTAACCGGCGTTCTCCCCTCCCCTTTTTTCCCCTCCCCTCCCCCGCGGTCGCCCGCCCCCGCAGAGCGGACGCCGGCGCCGCGCCCTATCCCTCTTTTCCACGCGCTGTCTCTTTCATTTTCTTGGTATGTCTATCACACATTTCTTTTTACTCTCCCTGTCTCCCTCTTCTTCCTATTCCTCTTTCACTCTCGTTTTTTCTCTCCCGGTCTCTCCTTTTTTCCTACTAATCACACTTTCCGTCTGTTCTTCCCTCTCTCTCTCATCGTTTACAATTCTCTCTCTGCCCGTTTATAATTCTATCTCTGCCCGTTTATATTTCTCGCTCTGCCCGTTTACATTTTTCTTTCTGTCCTTCTTTCTCTACCCGTACCTTCTTTAACTTCGCCCTCCCCTTTCTTCCCGGTCTCTCTCTCTCTCCCTCTTTCTCTCTTTTCCTATCGCTCGTCTCTCGTGCTCCCCATTACCATCATTACGTCCCTCTCACTCTCCGAATTCTTCTTCACGTCTCCCTGTTTTTGTCTCCCTCCCCGACTCTCTCTCTCTCTCTCTCTCTCTCTCTCACACACACACACACACACACACACACACACACACACTATTTCTATGCTGCCTCACTTCTGTATGGTCTTTCTATTCTTGCTTTTTTCTGTCATTGAAATATTACGCTGGTCAGATACGTTTTATCAGCAGGAAAGTTCTGAATCAATATGTAACATTTTTTAAAAAATATATGTACCATCAACGTATCGTGTTTTCTTCAGTAGGCCACGAAATTCGTTTAAAGACACAGAATTGGAAAAAGTCTCTCATATCGCATTGTTATATCAGTCCCATCGCCCCAGTCCGCTCCTTTGCTTAACTTCGACTTTTGTAGTAATAAGAGTAGTTGGAGAGAAAGAGGGGGATACGGATTTGGCTGATCGCAATTATGAGACTTCTGCCAATGGGTTTAAACAATTGATCTGTAACGTGGGGATTATATTTTAATAATGAGAGATAAGTATTCTGTGGCTCTTGTGCTACATCAGGAACATCTTGCTATGTTTGGCCATACGCAACGTATGGCAAATGTTGTTATGTATTTGCCATCGATAAGAGATAAAACTTTAAAAAGTAATCTAAAGGGACATTCCGCGTTGATGTATCTCTCACAGCCGCTTTGCAGTTAATCTCTTTCAAAATTGACTTCCTAAGAAGGTATAGGACAACTGCATGTGGCCGGTGTTTTGGGAAGGGGAAGGAGAAACCAATTTAGTTAAGTTTCCATTCATGAGTAACACAAATAGATGTTCTGGTATCAGTCAAAACAAATCTCGAACGCAGGTGAACGTGGCAGAATCTTCCGGTCTGTGTATGGTATCTAACTAAAATATTTTAATACTAAAAATTTTAAGGAACGACAATAACCATCTTCTTCGTTTTCCTAAACGTAGAAATAAATTAAAAATTAGTATAACATAATTTCAAAATAACAAGCTCTCCGTACTGCATCTGACCATTACAATACAAGAGTAATACAAAATTATCAACGTTTAAAGGAGTATTTGTTCCCTACATTAGATAAAAACTCTACAAAGGGTAATACCCAGATAAGATGGCAAAAAGTTCCCTTAAACCAAATGTCGTATGAGTGGTTACATTATAATTCTAACATAAAAATAATATTT
The DNA here is from genome assembly GCA_011170035.1 of Teleogryllus occipitalis. Taxonomy (NCBI): domain Eukaryota; kingdom Metazoa; phylum Arthropoda; class Insecta; order Orthoptera; family Gryllidae; genus Teleogryllus; species Teleogryllus occipitalis. The sequence goes on from BLKR01010066.1 coordinate 21,765, forward strand.
TTGAAAGGTTTTTTAGTCCCCGTTCCACCACCAGGGAGAGTGGGGTGTGGGAGTGGGAGGTGGGACGGGGGCTTAAAAAATCTTTCAAAAAATTATTTTTATGTTAGAATTATAATGTAACCACTCATACGACATTTGGTTTAAGGGAACTTTTTGCCGGGGGTACCCCTTGTTCCTCAAACCTGAAAGTGAAAAGTCGGTGTCGGAAATACTAATACCTGGGCGAACTGTTCCTTGTACTCACGAGAAATGCCGCCAGAAATGCATTCGGACTATGCCTTTTTGGGAAGGCAGATAAACGTGTTAGGAGTTGTGTAAACGGATAAAAAACAACAGACATTTTTCCAACACTTATTCTATAACTAATTCACCCTCTCAGTCGTACAATTCAAACTATTAAACCAAGTGCCACAGAGTAAGATATCAAATATTGGCACTCAATTGGTTTTCTTTTATTCGCTGAGAAACATTGCTACTTTCTTTTGTAGTTCTTTTATATTTTGGCAACATTGACATTTCAATGTAACTATGAAGAGAAAATACGATGCTTTGCCTTCAGAAATGATTAACAATTTCGTATTTTTGTGTTTTAAATGGGGACGGATCTGGCTCAGAAAGCATTTCAAAAAATCAAGGCTTTCACATCGAAATATTTCCTTTGACATTGAGACAAGTATTAAATTATTTATCAAACCTAATCTACATAAATAAAATAAATATTAATTTTGGCGTTCACCAAATGATAAACTTAGTGGAAAATAAGTTTTCCGCCGAATAATGAGGTAATATTTATACTAAAATGAAGAACGATTATGAGCACCGAACACGAATAAATCGTTCAGAAAGTATATTATAAAAATTATAATAATTCATACTTAAAACGATATTAGAACACATTCCCCTCAAGTGCAATAAAATTCTATAAACAAGTAATGGGTAGCAAGGGGAGGAACGAGCGAGGGGAGTGGGGTAGACAGCAAGCCCCTTCCCGGTCTCCGAGGCAAAAATGAAAAAATAACGTAATAACGGCACCGTGAGATAAGAGGAAATATAAAGCCGTCGCGGCCATTTGCATATTTTGTAATCCTGTCGCCACGTGCATTGTGAAAGCGAAGGGGCAATTTATCGGGATTAAAAGTAGCGTATGATCCAAAATCCCTCCTATAGAGGTGCTGAGGTCACGTAAGCTGATCCCCAACCAATTATAGCACCTGGGACGTAATTATCGTTAACAAGGTAGGTGCCCTATGGTGCGTTTAGGGAAGGCGGTGATAACGAAGCTAATATTTTAACCGCAGCCCACCAGGCGCGCTAAGCTGAGCTCCCATCACCGCAGGGAGGCAAGTTGACGAAGCGTCCGTGACGTGATCCCGCTCTCATCGCCGAGGCACGGGACGCGGTAAATCTTCGCTGAAAGGAGCACTTTGCGAGAATTTTTTGGCGCGTGGATATCAATATACGAGATGCTTAACCGTAAGCAATTCGAGACAAAGTTATTAAGTCGGTTTTTGGTTGAGAGAAGATTAGAAGTATTGAAAGCAATATTTTACATTTAATTTCTTTTACAAGAAAAAATAATTTTGGAAGAAGTACTCGATTAGAATGCGTTCCGATTATTTAACGTAATGTGATGATTCTGTTTTCAACAGATATTTTTACATGTGGACGAACTTCATCTCCCACAAATTATTTGCAACTTGATCACGCTTCAACAAGTATGCACGGTACATAGCATATCTTCGCTGAAAGGAACACTTTGGGAGAACTTTATGGCGCGTGGGATATCAATATACATGGATTTTAACCGTAAGCAGTTTGAGACTGAGTTACGAAATCGGTTTTTGGTTGAGAGAAGATTAGAAGCATTGAAAGCAATATTTTACTTTTAATTTGTTTTGTGAGAAAAAAAATTGACACTTACTCGATGATAATTCGCTCCTATTGTGTAAAGTAATGTGATGATTCTGTTAAAAACAGAAATTTCTACATGTAGACGAAATTCTCAACTCACAAATAATTTGCAAGTTGATCACGTTTGAACACGCATGCACGGTACATAGCATATCTTCGATGGAAGAAACACTTTGCGATAATTTTTTGGCGCGTGGGATATCAATATACTAGCATCTTAACCGTAAACAGTTCGAGACAGAGCTCATTTTTCGGCGGAAAACTTATTTTTCACTAAGTTTATCAGTCGTTTTTTGGTTGAGAGAAGATTTGAAGCATTGAAAGCAATATTTTTCTTTTAATTTGTTTTGTAAGAAACAAATTGACACATACTCTATCAGAATGCGCACCGATGGTTTAAATGTGATTATTCTGTTTTCAACAGATATTTCTACATGTGGACGAACTTCCCCACTCACAAATTACTTCCAACTTGATCACATTTCAACAAGCATGCACGGTACACAGCATATCTTCCCTGAAAGGAGCACTTTGAGGAAATTTTTTGACGCATGGGAAATCACTCCAGCAGCAGATTAATGGTAAAATTTTGTTTGTAATTATTTTTAAGGTACTAATTTCAATTAGAGTGTCGAAACATTTTTCTTATCCATCCTTTATTTTGCAAACACGTACGTACGTAAATAGCAGATTAAGAAATGGGCGGATACAAAAATTTAAATGAATACTACAAAGCAGGAAGATTAAATCTACATTACATTTAATGAACGCAATCTTGAATTTTTACTAGAGACCGGATTTATATATATATATATATATATATATATATATATATATATATATATATATATATATATATATATATATATATATATATATATATATCAGTAATCTTTGAAATATTATGTATTTATGTAGGGAAAGCTCCGAAATATGTACTACAATAAACACGGTAAAGAATGATAATCCATCAGAACTCTGTTTTTCATAAACTTTACGCGCAGTATATTCATCCGCCATTTTGCTTTTCTAACACTGTTTAATGCTGTTTCGGAGAATACTATTAATTTCCACTATGAATGTCAGCGTTAAATAATTTAACAAATAGTATTAAAACTACGTTTGAACATAATTCCGAGAACCCATGAGCAACCCACGACCTTTATACCACAAAATGGAAAGTTTCTTTCTTTTTGGCATTCTGTTTCGCTAACATTTGAGGGGAAAGCCTGCTCTGTATGAGTAGGAGTTCAGACGGATGTGTCAGTTCCTTAATGTTACAGATTTTGAAGATGAACTCGAAGGCACATAGCACGAAACGATCGAGATTTTTGCCAGATATCGTATGTAGTAATTCGTATTCAGTAATTGTGGTAATTCTGATGTGGTGTTGTTGACGTTATGAGAAGAAATAAAAGAGGTCATCTTCGTCAACATATTAGTTTTATTAAAATAGCCGGCTTTGCCGTCATCGTCAGTGTCACTGCTTTCGGCAAAAGTCGGTAGACTGTGCGTATTCAGCAACTTGATATTAACGATAACGTACCACGTATACAGAAACACATTCCAAAATTGAAGTTATTAAAATAATTATTGAAAATATAAATAACAACAAACATGTTAAAGCAAAATATACAGAATGATTATCAATTTACAAAGACATGGGGCTTGTTAGAAAAACAGGCAAAATATACATCACAAAAGTATGTTCACGCACGTATCAAATGTGCATGATTTCTAACTACAGGAATATACTAGGGTACCCGTGCGAGACTCTCGTATGTTAAACACCCACCATCTTCCCTATTTTTCCATTCCAATATTAAGTGTGTAATATATTTTTCTTCAAGACCTTCTTATCCTTTGTCACTTGTTCTAAATGACTCCTTGTAATTGAAAACAATAAAATGTTACACCCTTGTCAACTCAAACTATTCTTATTTAACGTTATTACCGAGTATAGGTACAATCTTGTAATTCAATTGCGTAGAACATCAAGTAATTAGTTTAATTTTACTTACAGTTTCAAATTCTACAGACTCTGAACAGGTGGGGTATTATCGAGAAACGTCGAACCAGCAAAAATGTTTCTTTGAGGACTTTGGCCTCAAAAGTTTAATTTTTAAGGCCCTAAAATTCTTTGTTTAGGAGCTATTTAACGATATAGATCAAACCATCAGCCCAGTGTTGCGGTTTGCTTTTGACATAAATATTTAAATTAGTTAAAGTTTAAGCAATCCTTCATATTTTTAAAGTCAATGGGCAATTTCTTACGTCTCAGTGAAATTCTGTTTTTAGAGACCCCATTTATAAAGAATGGTTGAGTAATAGAGTCTCAAAAGGTAAGTAGACTATTGAAATAATATAGGAGACGATTTATATTGCAATTTGGTTCCTAATTATTACTTAAGGTGCACGGAATCGAGGAAAAGAGGACTAGTACATTACAGTAAGAATATTTTTGTCAGTGAAACTTGTGTAGTAGTGATTACGAAAAAACATTGCATTTTATTAAAATGATAAAATTATCGTAAACAATACAGCAATCTGAACTTCGAGGCACTTTCCTCAAACTTACCTCGCGTATAACTACTACAACCCTGTGGCAAAAGTTACTTCAGGGTAAATGACAGATAAACGTGGCACTCCACTTCCCAGAACATGTGACTTCCCTAATTCAGCCGGAGGGAGAGCCGGGAGTTGCAATATCTGCCCATTTCGTCCCCTTGCTTCATATGATGTAACGAACTCCTTGTCACCCTTCACGTATTAAGTGTCCATAATCCCGTTTAACTCAGGAGGAAGTCGCCTCGTCAGCAACAAGGCCAATTAGCGGTGCGACGCACTTGAGTGGGCAGCGGGGCGCCGAAGAGTTAATGGCGGGCGGCGATGGTGGAGGTGGCTGGCGCGGGTGGTGGGGGTAGCGGGCGCGGCGAGGACGCGCTGCGGCTGTGGGTGTGGCAGGGATGGCGAATGTGGCGGGGTGCGGCGGTGGTGTGGGGAGAGGTGGTTTCGGAGGTTCAGGTGCCGCGGAGGGTGGGTGTCTAGAGCGGTGGTGTCTGGGGTGATGGTGTTGGGGGAGATGGTGATGGGATCTGTCGTGTTGGAGAGCGCCGGCGAGGTCGAAGGTGGTGATGGTGGTGATGGTGGTGATGGTGGTGATGGTGGTGATGGTGGTGATGGTGGTGATGGTGGTGATGGTGGTGATGGAGGCGATGGTGGCGATGGTGGCGATGGTGGCGATGGTGGCGATGGTGGCGATGGTGGCGATGGTGGCGGTGGTGGCGGTGGTGGCGGTGGTGGCGGTGGTGGCGGTAGTGTCGGGGATGATGTCGGGGGCAGTGGTGTTGCGGTTGGCGATGTCGGGGACGGTGGTGGCGGAGGGCAGTGGTATTGCGGACAATGATGTCGGGAGGCGATGGGTTCTGAGGTGGTGGTGTCGGGGGCGTGGGGCTGCGGAGAGGGGAGGGGCCATATCGGGAACAGCAAAGTGGTGGGAGGGGCGGAGCTGGCGGGGATTGCGGCGGCAGCAAAGGGGAGGTTGAGGGTCCTCTGCTCCTGCGGTAGAAGTCGCCACCGCAACTGGGAACCTCCCGCGGGTTCTGAGCTGGGGCGGTGTCGAGGGCTGTGACCGCAGGAGCGAAAGTGAAAGAGACAACCACTGTGAGATGAAGCGGCCGCTGGATGTAGCTGACGTGAGGGGAGAAATGTGGGTAGAAGAGGGTGAAAAGAGAAATTGTAAGGGTGGGTCATTGCGAAAAGAGCACAATGATAAATGTGCCGTTTCTTATTGAGAGAGAAGAGGATGAAAACGACGAAATGATGATAAAGAAGTGATCAAAAGAAGAGATGGAATGTGGAAGGTGTTGGCATTGTAGGGGGTTGGCGTGAAGTAAGAAAACAATATGGGGTTGTTATGGGGAACAGAATGGCGACGAGTCGGGGGAGAGAGACTATTGATAAAGTGAAGAGTGCGGCAGAGATGGCAGAGATCCTACGACGAATGATATGAACAGCATGCAGAATGACAGGTCGGGAAGTGCAAGACCAATGATATCATCGAAAAAGGTAGCATTTTTATTACAGTGTAGTTAAGAAAGCCATGAACATCGTCAAAAAGGAAAAGAAAAGTTGGGGGATGGTGAGTTAAGGGTGGCGAAAGTGTTTGGGAGAACGGTGAGAAATGCGGCACGGACAATACAAAGAGTGAAAGTTGGACTAAAGCCAGAGAGCGCAGGGCTCAGAGAAAGAAAGAAAGAAAGAGAATGAAAAAACGGAAAGAAATAGGAAAATAGTAATAAAAAGAAAAAAAAGGAATTGGAAAGTAATGATAAAAAAGCAAAGACGAAAAAGAAATAAATTGGGAAGTAAAGAATAGAAAAGACGAAAGAATAGAGAGAAAGAAAGAGGGAGAAAAGACGAGAAAAAGTTATGGGACCTGAGCACCGGATGGCAGGAAAGACTGTGGAAACGGGAGCAAGACGATGGTGAGGAGGACGGTAGATCGTTTGGTGTGACAAGCTGAAAGTGTCTCTATGCGAAGGGAAGGTGGGAAGGACGGCAATGACCAGAGTCATAGCCGATGTGGTCAAAGAGAACACCAGGAAGAGTAGGAATGCCAGTTATGAAGGTGGGAGTGGTTTCGCTAGCCCTGAGGAAGGGCATGGTGGGCAGTGCGTTGGTCGCCACCGCAAGGGTGAGCGCAGGGGCCGTGGCGTGAGGCGTGGTAGGGGGCGTAGTATGGGGCGCGGTAGGGGGCGTGGCCAAACGCTGGAGGAGCAGGGGCTTCTGCGAAACGTAGGCGACCAACGGGGGCGTAAAGAGCAACACGGGGGGCGTGCGGAGCGTCGGGTGGGGGGGAAGGTACGCAAGGATCGTGACGGTAGCAAGAGGTACTGACGGGAAGGGTTGTGGAACGAAAGAGAGAAGAAAACAGGAAGGGGGACGAGACCAAACTGGCTATGCGGCGGAATAGCCAAAGGGTCGGGACGGGCATACGCGTCGCAGGGAGACAGGACTGACGGCGGGTTGGAGCGGAAGAGACGGCGTGGCGGGACGAGTAGTGGAGTGGGGCGGGGAACAGTGCACTTGCTTACGCAGTGGGAGGGCGGGGCCGGTTATGGCAGGGCAGTGAAGCGGTTTGCTGGGGGACAGGACTGGATGGACAGGGAAACGGGCGGGGCGCCAGGTCATGGAGGGTGGAGAGGAGAGAGCTGGACGGGATGGGCAAGGAGCAGGGCGGGGTGGCGGTAGGACAGGTGGACGGAGAGCGAGACGGAATGAACAGCTGAACGACCTGGAGGGGGACAGGGCAGAACGGAGCAGGGCAGAGCGGGGCGGGGCGGGGCGGGGCGGGGAGGAGCGGTTGGGTAGGCGAATGGATGGGAGACGGATGGACAGGCAGAGAGATAGGACGGGATGGGATGGACAGATAGACGGAAGAATGGCAGGGCATGGCGGCAGGCCAGGCAGTGGTGTCGGTGCATTGGTGTCGGAACGGATGGACGGTCAGAGTGGCAGGCAGTGGGATGGATGGATGGAGGCGGGCAGGCCAGGCGGTGTAGGGCTGTGCGGGGCGGTGCGATGGGGCGAGTGGCTGGGGAGGGGGGCAAAGCAGGGCGGGCAGTGTGTGGCGGGGCCGGTGCCGTGGCGGGTGGCGTTACGGGCGAGGCGGGATGGAGAGAGCGGCGGGCAGTAAGTGGAGGGGGGCGGGGTCGTGCGGGCGGAGGGGGCGCGGTCGTCGGCATGGAAATGCGCGGGCGGCGCTCGCCCACATCAAAGGCCGGCGCTCGCGAGGGCGGCGCAAGGGCTTAAGCAATAAACGAATTGAGCCGCTTGCAGTGTTTGCAGCGGCGGCGTGCGGCACGTGGCCGGCGCAGGTGGCACTAGCCCTTGCCGCCAAGTGGGAGAAAAAGGTTAACAACTTGAGCTATTTACTACTCTTAACTCTTCAAACAATCTTTGAATTCGGCATACACTTTTCCTGTGTAATACTGATTGCTTGATTGATTGTTGGTGGTGGTTCCGGGTGCGTCAACAAACGATGACTTTTTCCCGTAAGTGTAGTGCATGTTTTTACATCGTAAGGTGGCTGTGATCTTCCGCCACTGCATGGTGAGATCCGGCACCGACCTACCGTCGACTAGCGAGGTCCCCGACCGGTCTCCTGGCATGTGTGATATTGTAGTGCATGTTAGTGTAAGAGTGTGTGTGTAAGGGGTGATGATAGGACAAGGAAGAGGAAGGAAAGATCGCGCGCGGTCCGTGGCCCGTTTCTTAGGGTACTGCTTCGGCATTCACCTGGGGTTGATCGGAGAAACCACGCTAAACTACCAGTCACAACAGCCGGTCGCTAGAATCCTCCTCCTGATAGCGACTGAATTCGACCAAGCTATATAGCAAGAGTCGAAAATACTGCTACTGTCGGTATTCGAACCCAAGGACCTCTCGGCCAGAGGCACAACAGTGACATCAGTTTATGCACTGAGCCACCGCTCCCGGTTTGAGTAATACTACATACACCGATCTTGGAGGGAGATGGGATGTGAATGTAGTTCTAGCAAGGATAATAGTAATTATTTATTTGAGCACATTCGGTTAATTGAAAAGTGTAAACATTCACAAAAGGAATTCTATGTCTGGTTACTACTAAAATGGTATCGATTCACAGGCATCAATAAAATAGAAATGTTAAAATGATTGTTCCAGACATTGGTGAGATGTTGCTTTTGAGTCATGCCAATTACTTTGTTTCCGATGCACTTAAATTACCACAAAAGAACCTACAATACACGGATGTCAGTGCGAGCATTGAACTTTCGAATGTAGACCCCTAAATATATGTCAGTGGGTTTGCATGTTCTCACTCTAGCTCATTCGATGGATAACAGAAATTGATAATGAAAATGAGAAGCAGGAGAAATTTTTCATACGCTGAAATAGTAGTTCTCCACAGCAGAAGTCCATCTGGATCACTAAACTAGGAGTATCAGGACAACTGTTAATAATGCACACACAATGTTTCATACTATAACTCGGTTTAACATTTCACAAAATTTGCTATTTTTCTCAACATTAATGCAACTGTATGTGAAATAATGTTACTTTAAGTTACCTTATGTTTAAAATCATAATCATACTGTAGAAAATTTGTCACCCTCTTCATGAATTTCTTTTCATTATTATGTATATGCACCTTTAGACATGTTCTTAGTTTCTTCACAAAACAGACCCATAATTTGAGAGGTATATTAAAAATCATTAACTCATAAAAATTATTAATTATATTTCGTATTTTTTGCAATGCGTGAATATCGTGAGAAGAAGTTTTTTTTGTTAAAGTGTCAGAAGTGAATGATTCTGTTAAAATGACAAGTATAAAAAATGAACGAATAATATTATATTGCAATCATTTTGAAATCGGCGTTACAGAATTTCAATCTGAAAATAAAGCTCAACATCAATAGCGAGTTTACCAGTTAAAGCAGATGTACAATATGACATGAAAATGCCATTTCGTAATAAGCCTTAGTGCAAACAGGAATCCGGAGCTGGGCCTGCATTGAAATTAAATACGGGTCGCTGCAAAATTTCCGAAAAGCAATAAATAACTGAATATGGCGATGTTCTAAACGGGTATCAACACATAATTCATATGAATATAATTAGCTATTTATCAATTACCTCAACACAATAACAACTGACCTTCTATTGATACGACTGTCGATGATTTAATGTTTCCAGGGCAACCGTCATAAATAATATCGTATCTAAATCCGAGACCGATTAATTCAGTGAGATAGCTGAAAACGAGTGAATTAATTCAAGGCATAATGTTGAAGCCTAATTGTCTCTCGGGTTGGATTTTGATACTTGACCAAATTAAAAGAGAGGGGTTAGCACATTTAGTTCCTAATTTTACACATGTCTCAACTTCTTCTCTTGCACCATGCTCGAACATATCAATGTATGTTTGTTACTCTGTATATAAGATTATTTAAAAGTTAAATGAAATTAATAATAGCTGTATTACACGCCACTGGTAATTGTTTGAATTTATAAATAAAGTGACCACGCTTTAAAATAATGTTTTTTTACCACTTCATGTCCATAAATCTTAAATCAGCTTTCTGAAGATGAAATACTGAGTTTTCTGTGAGAGTGCAGTTTCTCTCTCTTGACAGAAAAAAAATGATACAAAGACGTTCTCGAATTAGTATATGTTAATTGTTTCGTTAAATGAAACCTTGACATTTATTACTGATATGGCTGTTGAACAGATTAGTTTCAACACTATTTTTAAATTATAGATTTCTTATTTTGTACTACACTAGTTGTACCACAGAAAATATCGGTTTTAGAGAACATTACTGCCGATCGCAATTATATGCTTTTTGTTCTCCCAACAAACGGATATATAACACAGTGATAACGAACCTAGAACATACGGTTGGTGAACCAACGCACGACGAAGTCCGCCCTTCCATTGTCTTCCTTACCCTCCACCCTCACGGAGAGTGCGTAATCTAATATCACCGAAACCAGTTACACAGAAGGATTTAATATGGAGAGTGCGGCAATTTAGGATGCAATATAAAGCAGAAGAAAGTCTCGGTACGGTCGGTGGAACGTTATGAGTATTACACCGCGAAATTGCGTGAAGCAGACCGCACAGGCCTCTGCCGTTATATCGTTTTCCCTTCTCGGCTTCATCTATTGCGCGCGTACAGAGGATTTCATATAAGTCCTCCATTACTTTCTTTTATGCAAATCAAAGGGAAAATTGGCGCGCCGAATGAAATCGTCTGCGAAAGAGTACGTTATATGGCGAGTGTGTCCTGGGAAGCAAATGTAAGTTAGAGGAACGGGACGAAAGGTGATGCTGGGACATGCTCCACGTTCATTGGTCAGATTAGTTGAAGGAGCTACATTCTCCAATTTCCCAATGTGTGAATGTGATTGGGTAATTTGAAAATATATTTTCCACTATAATAACATATATTCGCTACCATAACACAATTTATAACTATGAATATTGACTGTTAACACATCATGGCTAATAGTTTAATTTTGGTTTATATAGCTTCTAAAATTTACAATGTTGAGCATCGCAGATAGCAAAACGCAACCACACACGTGGGAATGCGTGGCCTTTGAAAACCATTCCTTTTGTTAGTGTCACTAGTTTCTCAATAACAACGCATTTTTTAAAGGGCACGACATCATTTAAAGATATAAAATTGAGGTTACATTTCATTGAGAAAGAAATATCTGGTTTTAGTATTATAGGTGTGGGATTGGTCCGAACATAAATTTGAACTTCGAAATTTTTGAAATTTCGTAGATTTGAATGACAATAGGAACTAGATTCATTGTTTTTATAAATGCACTTTCTCCTGTTCCAGCAAAAATTAGAAAAAACAACAAATTGCTGAGTTTTGATAGAAAATTTTTGAAAATATTACTGGCTTCGTGAAAAGTACACCCAAATCAAAATACCTTAATAATATCCTGAATTGAACAATTAGAACTTACTCCTGAGACGTTTACCACGCTTCAGTTAAAGATTTTAATCTGACAGCCTTATGCGAAGCTTTACTTACATCCATCCATCCATCCATCCATCCACAGAGATATCCCGATTTTCGGGTACAAAATTGTGTGTATCTCATTATTATCTGTACCAATGATTGATTAATTGTTAGTGATTTCGGGCGCGTTAACTTTTAAGGTTATTAGTCCCATTAATGTAGTGCTTGCTTTTGCTCGGTAGGTAGTGAAGAGACTTTCCCCAATGGAAGGCGAATTCCGGCGCCGACCTACCGTCGGCTAGCAGGTTTTCTCCAACTAGATATCTCCTATCAGCGGCGTACCGGCCCACCTGGAACAAGCTCTAAGCTCCCGAACGGACTTCCGGCATGTGTGGTATTGTAGTGCATGTTAGTGTGTGTGTGTAAGCGATGAGGATGGGACAAGGAAAAGGTAGGAAAGATCGCGCGCGTTCCGTGGCCCGCTTTTTAGGGTACTGCTCCGGCATTCGCCTGGTGTTGATCGAAGAAACCACGGAAGACTACCGATCAGTGCATCCGGCCGCAACAATTCCCTTCCACGTAGTGACATAACTCGACCTAGCTATCTGGCTAGTGTCGAAAATTCTGCTACTGTCGGGACTCGCACCCCAGGATCTTCCGGTCGGAGACAGTGTAGTGACATCAAATGATGCACTGCGCCACCTCTTCCGGTATATACGCCAATCTTAACTAAACTTGAAAATGAACTGATAGGTCTTAATTATGACTGTAAGACGGCTCAAAAAACATTAGACGCGGCTTTTACAACCGAAAATTCAAGGTCGTATTGTTGATGTGATTTCATTACTTGTTCTCTCTTCATTATAGTACAACAAAGAAAGTAAAAATACGACATTCAAATAAGAAGAAAATATCGAATCGATTATCAAACTAATGGGTATGTTCGGTATTTAATAATTTTCACGTCCACTTTCAATAGTCTTACAATTTGCGCCTTAACTCACACACAATACAAACCCGCAGGATACAGCTGTATATTGGGTTGCCTAGCACTGAAAGGCAAGGCGGAGGGCCTGCTTCCAGTGTTGCGATAAAAGGCGGCGCCACACATCCCGAATTGGGCTGGCAGAGAGCGACTGCTCGTCGAATGCCGAGTAGTGTGAATCGGTTGTTTGGCATTGACCAAACATTCGGCGCCCTCCTCCCTACCCGCAAAGAGTCGGTCTTTTGGATGCATTAAAGGAAGCAAATTTTCGTCGAGCACATCAGCTGTTCGGGTTTTGGCGAGCTGTGGCTCGCGACTCGACGAATGCCAAATATGTGGAGCCGCTTTAAACCAAATGATCATTGTGAGGGCGAATGTTCCGAATTTGAATGAATTTTTTTTATTTCCAAACGTACTTCCTTTTGAAATGCTGTTCATGAAAACAGAAATATAATGCAAATTGTTAGAAAACATGTTATTGCAACGATATAAATAAAACGGTAAGATTGTTTCTCTTATCTCTTAACTCAAAAAATATGAACACAAATACATAATATTTTCTCTTTACTAATAGAAAGCATGTCTTAAAACACAATAAGACAGGTTTTTACAGGGATACTCTAGGGTTTACTTCCTGGAGAACATCATTATTACGCCGAAATATCGGTGTCAATTGAGCTTTCTTTTAATGCAATTATTTATCACCAATGTGAGCCTTAAATTGTCTATATTAGGAAAATAGTTCTAGGTATTTCCCTTACCATTAGAAAGAATCCTCCGCAAACCACAGTAGAACGAAATTATAAGCCACAATAATTAAGGCTATTTGTTCAGACTACTTGAGGAAAGTTCATGCAACAACGCACCAAGACAATCAACTTGTCTCGTACAAGTTTGTAAGTAATTTAATGAGAGACACCCACGTCAGTGCAACAAGAAACGAAGAAGATCTTTCTGGTGAAACAAGTTGCGAACTTGTCCGTCTCCAACCAAATGTCCTTTCCCAGAAGGAGAACCACATTCCGCATTCCTTGTTTACCGAGAAAACTTCATTCTATTTACAGCTCTGCGAAGAAGACGCATACCATTTTTCATTTGAGACACTTAAAATACCTCTGGCTTTTAACAAATGTGAAAATGCTTTCTATAAAAGTATAGGAAACAAAGTTTTTATTATGTGAATTTGTAAATACTGTATTTTTGTAACTGTGGTCGCCAATGACCTAGCTGTTTATAAGACGACCTTAAATAAATAATTAAAAAAAGTTTTTATTGAACACAAAACACATATAACATTTCTAACTTTTATTGCACTTTATCAGTATAATTTTATTATTTAAAGAAAATGTGTACAAGCCTTTTTACTCATAAGTACATATTTTTCTAAACCTTATTTTTCAAATATATACTTCACCAATAAACAAAAGTTCAAGAATTCAAAGTAAAGTATCTTGCATGAACATTTAATAAGAAGTTTGAAACCATTTAGAGAATAATTTAGAAAATTCGCATTCCTTCATGAAACGAATCTCACGTAAGACAACAGTACATCATGTAATGTCTTCCCTACTTAACGACATATATTGAAAGGAAAATCTGTTAAACAATGTTCCCTGTACATTTATCTATAATAAAGAACAGACAAAAGATTTTAAAAACCATACTTTTAGTATTAATAAATCAAAAGTTGATATCTCTGCAAATATGTTTGTTATATATTTAGTATGAATACGTTTATGAATTTGTTTTTCATTTTTACGAATTTTTGAAAACACAAGTACGAAAACTACTTCAATTAATTATGAATAATTGAAATGTAAGACTCTTAAGAGGCTTTAAGATACGTTCTACATTCTCATTTTCCGTCAGTATTATATATCTCAACGTCGGCAGCATATAGTTTCTCAATATCATATCATTGCCTTTCAATCTACCTAGTTTATTAAAATACGTCAACTCCGACTTAAAACCTTTCGCCGGTGGCAGCTATTATGCATTCATGGGTTGCGCATGGAAGGGTGCACCTCGCTGGTAGATAAAAGTTGCCGTGACAGGCGAATTACAGCAACCGATCATTCTAAATTTTTGTGAGTAGGCACGCACATTCTTAATCTCTGGCAGCAACACGCGAACATGAATTGTCGGGATACTGGCCCATGGATTTCTGAATCTTTTGAACGCAATCATCTACGTTTTGCCAACAAAGGACTTATTTTTATTTAATTTTCGCATCTTTCACAATTTATATGTTAAAAAGGTGTTAATTTTCCCTATATTTTATCTGACCTCTGACCGTGAGGTCCTAGGCACTGCACACACACACACTACAATATATGCTGAGAGACCGATCGGGAACTTAGAACTTGTCCCGGCTGGCGCGGTGCTCCGCTGGTGAGAGATGCCTGATTGGGGAAACCCCGCAAGCCGTCGGTAAGTCGGCGCCGGATCTCACCATCCAGAGGGGGAAGAACACTGCCACCTCCCGATGCAAAAAATGCACTACATTTACGAGACTAATGATCCCAGTAGTTGACGCGCCAGGAATCACTAACAGTCAGTCAATCAATCCAAAAGAAATATTGATTGAATATAAAGTATGGTTTCTAAATATTTCCACAATGCAATTACTAAATACTAATATTCGTTGTGATAGAAAAAAACACTCGCATGAGGAAAAGTGCAACAATACCTGTGACATATACGGCTGAAATGTTTAAACTATGAAAGGCACGGCAACCACCACAGTCATATTAGTGCACTCAAAAAACAATCTTAAAATAATCGCTAAATAATAAAAAAAGGAAATAATAAATTCAAGTTAAATATTTAATTAAAGTTAAGAAACAGACCGAAGAAAACATACTATACTTATTGAAAAAAAACTTATTTTCTTTCAATTTTTGCTGAATTTTCAGAGTAGACTGTCCCTTCCTATGTGACTTTCGCCGCCCGCCGTCAGCTGCTGCAGCGTGACTTTTAATTTTTGACTTAGTTATAATTAAGTTTTCATCAAGGTTAAAATTATGTATCTTATAAATTCTTAAAGAAAAATGTATGAAAAAATTAGGATATCTATATGAAAGTATGTTCTTTCATTTAGTTTACTGATATGATCATAAATAATATGCTCATTAACCTAAAAAATAACAAAAGTATCTCTCCGAGAGCGGTGTACTTCAAAGAAATACAATAAAAAGGGTTTCCAAGAAAATTTTTGCAACAATGCTATGTTCATTTTCTATTATTGTTGTTATAGTACACTACTCACTTCCTTAGACAAACGTCTGATTTTGGTACCTCAATTTACGTCTGAATAATAATATTCGTTTTGTCAATCCCGTCATTGTAGGACTACCAGAAAAAATTATACGTCAGCAACCGCAACATCGTTCATAAAAAACATGAAACTAGCTAATGTGAAAAAAATTAAAATCGCTATACAAGATGCTAAGATTCGACAATGAACTTCTAGGTAGCGATCACTTCGCGAAATGTATCGAGTCACCTTGTCGACGCATTCAAAAGCATGAACGGCCGATGCAGTTGTGCACGCTAGAGAGAAACCCCGCGAAGAACAAGAATTCCGTCGTACACGCCTCAGGGACTAGAGAGCGTTACCGAATTACCTGGCAACACTACTGAGAGCGCGCGGCGTCACACTTATATGTAGTTCAAAAATAGGAAAAAAGGTTCACTCAAATACATTGAGGATTTTTTTTACATTGTGATAGATTGACAGAGTTATAGATCCTACGTTTAAAACTGGATTGACTAAATTTTCTCATTCCAAAAGTCCAACCCGGGTATTTTTTTAAAACGCCTGAAAAAAACTAATATTCATTTTAATGTTTTAATGACTGTTTTCATTGTTTCAACTAAGATGATAACATACACTTAATTTCCTAATATTGCATCAACACAAACTAATACAACCAAAATAAACACACAGTAGTAAGAAAACTTCGATTTGCAACCATGATAGGCATTTGTTACTTTACTACCTAAACAAAAATACTGTGATTATATATACACACATACATATAATGTGTGTGCGTACTTGGCAACATTGAATGTATTTTAGATTGTTTGTATAACGAAATAGCATCTCGAACGGTTAAAACACATACTGATTTGTTTTTCAACCCTCGTTTGAAGCCCACGAAAGGTATGTATGATAAGCAGCAAAAAGTAATACTTTTTTAGAAACGTAACTGGCAACTAGCTGTTGAGGGCACGAGGCGCCAGACGGAGGCGCTGTCGGCGGCGGCGGTGCTTTGTACACGTCGGGCGGAAGCGAGTTCGCGAAGAAGCCACGCCGTAACGAGGAAGACTACGGGTATTGATCTGCACTGGAAGCTGTTGGCGCCTCGCGTCCCCGGAATATCTTGAGCCACCTGCGCGGCCGAAATTGGCGGCGGCGGCGGCAGCAGTGGCAGTGCGCTCAGTCGCCGAGTGCTCTTGCCAGGGGACGGACCCACAAGTGCCACCGGCTCAGTTGGCAATGCTCCTGACTCTGCGGCGACGCGGACTGGGAAACCCTCGGGTTCGAGTAGCGATGGTAGCAGTTTGATTGATTACTGATTCGGAGCGCGTTAACTACTGAGGTCGTTACTCCAGTAAGTGTAGTGGATGTCTTTCATCAGGAAGTGGCGATGATCTTTCCCTGCTTGATAGCGAGATCCAGCACCGACCTACCGTCGACTGGTGGGGTTCTCCCCAGCCAGGTATCTCTCACCAGCGAGGCACTGCCCCAGCCGGGACAAAATCTAAGGACCCGACTAGTCTCTCGGCATGTGTGGTAGTGTAGTGCATGTTAGTGTGAGTGTGTGTGCGTAAGGGGTAAGGATAGGAGAAGGAAGAGGAAGGAAAGATCACACGCGGTCCGTGGTCCGTTTGGTAGGATACTGCTCCGGCATTCGCCTGGTATTGATAGGAGAAACCACGGAAAACTACCGATCACAGCAGTCAGCCGCTAGAATTCTCCTCTAGACAGCGACTGAATTTGACCTAGCTGAAAAGCTAGTGTCAATAATCCTGCCGTCGTCAGGACTCAAACCTAGGACCTCCCGGTCAGATGTACTGCAGTAACATCAGTTGATGCACAGAGCCACCCGGTAGCAGTTTGTACTTTCTCGCTATGGACTAGAGAAAAAAATTATGTAATGCTGCACAAAGTGGCGAATTTTCGGCAAAAAAACTAATATTTCATGTCTCTGGTAAAAAAAAGTGGATACATCTAGTCGCTAAATTTAGAAAACGTCCTCTCTATCACGTGGTGCAGCCAGAATCGATGTTTTGTGGGTCGTTGGTATCAAAAAATCGAATGACGGCAAAACGTCATTAACAAGAAATAATAAGTAACATCAAAGGAGCAATAGAGATATAGTAACAAGGAACCAAGATTAAAAGCACAAGAGTTACAGTACGTGCACTGTCATATCACACAAACTGCTTGCTGGCCCTATAGTAGATAAAATAAATTGAAGGTATGTTGACATTTATTCAATGTACTACATAAATAATTTTGATGGAAGAGTGTTGGACCTCTAATGGATTAAACATTTAGACTAATGAACATTTACAAAAGTGGAAAATTTTGTAGTAGACATTTTGGTTTAGATCAGTAGACTTACAGTCTATGAAGCCAGATGAAGTGTCAAACTGGGAAGAAACAGCATGCTTGAAATATGAGCATGATTGGAATTATCAATTATTATTAGCTAATAATGACTGCTACTGCAATTTTCATCTCAATTCCACCCAATTGTTTCATTAACAATATAAATATTGATTCTGTGAATAATAAGAACGAAATTAACTGACCTCCAACTAGATAAAGTATCGGATAATGCACAAAGGCATCTTCGTGCCCGCTTCTAATAAAATGAAATAAAATTACTTCATTTATGTGCAATCCAAAATCTAATAATTGCCTTGTTTAAAAAGATCATTACATGTGATTTCGTGAAGTTTTGTTTTAATTAAAGATACTTTATTGTGAATGTTCAACTAAATAAGTTTTCTTGAAAGTTTGGTCATATAACAATTTTTACAATTTATTTAGATATTTGTCAGAATCAAATTATTCCAAATAATTGATGATCGCATGACGTCTACTGTTATCATATCTGAATACGACCTCACTAGTATTTCAGACGACACTCTTCTGATGAACAAGTACTTTTCAATTTTTAATAAATTTAATTAGAACAGAAGCAGAGTTTTCGGGCGCGGCGCAGAGAACTTGACGTTAGCCAGACACGAAACTTGAACTTGGAGTATTCATCTCTAAACCAATTTAATTAATGTCTTTGGTTGCACATAAATTGCAATGAAATTGGATTTTAAGTGCAACTGCGGTACGAACTTAGCTTTTTCTTTCTGATTAATGTACGGAGGCTGCCGAAAGCTGTTACAAAACCGATTATTTCACGTGAAAATTACAGTGTGATCTTTCTTGATTTAGAGTTTTGTGCCCAATTTATATCGTCTTTACTGAAGTGATCGTGCTGAGAGCTAACTTGTCTTCATGCCCTACGTTTCATTACATCTTCCACAAATTAGCAACTAAAGGTAATTTATGTTTGCACGACGTATGGATTTTCTACTCGTCTAGAGATTTTAGAATCCTTGAATAGAGATCTTTAGAAATAACGTCTCTCATTTATTGTAGATTTATTTCTAAGGTAGATAAAATTAGGCAAGTAATCTGGCAATATTATCGAATATTCATCTCGTTTATTATTGTTCTAAAACCTAATTCTCATCTATTATGAAATACAAATTCACAATATAATTTTTTCTTCCCTTTCCTATATCAACTCAATCCCAAAAATATATTTTCCATCGAAGACTTAATTCTTCACATATGTTATACTTCTCGCTCGTAAATCACCAAATGTTTGTTATTATTTTTTGATGAAATAAATCAAATAAAAATACATTCGTACATTGCGTGAATCTCTTTTTTTTTTCACCGTTTCGAGGGGTTAAGATTTAAACATGTTTCAAAGATGTTCTACTACTTCAACATTAAGCATTTACTACAAATAATAAAAATAAGTTAATAATAATAATAATAATAATAATAATAATAATAATAATAATAATAATAATAATAATAATAATAATAATAATAATAATAATAATAATAATACAGTATTCCGGCTTGCCCATCTCAGGACACAGAAAGTTATGTGAAAAAGTATGTATTGAACTTTTTTTGTTTCATTACAAAATTAAGTTTAAATACCAATAATCTGATGAATTAAGTTTTAAAGCCTTTCATGTTAAGTCTGAACAGAAGTATAGCAATTTATGTCATTTTACCAATGCAGGTGCATTGAAACCATGAAAATCATATGATCTTTTAGAATTTTTCCAGAACATTGTCAATGGACCCGGCTAGGAATAGCGCCAATCGATTCGTCTCATCGACGGGAGGAAAAGATGAGCTATTGATTGCCTCTGAATGTGCAATAAATCCCCAAAATGCATGTCATTGCTTAAAATTCTCCTCCTCCTCCTTCTCCTCCTAAAAAATACGTAGTTCAAGAAATATTTGAAAATGTTTTGGAGTGATTCCCCAAAAACGGTTATTCGCATTTTTGGCCAGATCCAGCGCCATCCAGCACCAACGGCTAGCGCGGTTTTCCCAACCAGACATCTCCCACCAGCAGGGCACCGCCCAAGCCGGGACAAACTCTAAGCCCCTGACCGGTCTCCTGGCGTTGATGGTAGTGTAGTGCATGACAGTGTAATTGTGTGTACGTGCTGAGGAAATCTTGCCGCCATCGGGACTCCAACCTAGGACCTTCTGATCAGAGGTACTGAAGCTCTCCCTAGATTGTTGTGGCATTAATACTGAATATCGTATCGAGTTACGCCTCGTATCCAGCAGCCTGGTCTTGGCTGTGCCTCCAGGAAAGCAGCCCGTGCGGCAGCGGGGACGGAAGGGGGAGGGGGAGGGGACGAGTGGGATTGCGTGAGAAACGGCCCAAGGGGAGGGCGCTTCTTTGCGGATCCGCGCGGCGGAGCCCGGCCTCGCGCGAGAGCAGCGCGACAAAAAAGAATGAACACGGCCCATAAATTCCCATCAATGAGAAGATCCCATTCACGGCTACGGGCGGAGGCGTGACCCTAGAGCGCAAGACGAACGGCCCCGCCCCTTTCCGCCGCCGCCGTTGACGCCCCCGCCGCCCACCCCCCGCCGCCCCCGATGCCGCCCCTGATGTCGCCCCCGAAGCCGCCCCCGAAGCCGCCCCCGACGCCACCCCCGCCGCCGCCCCCGCCGCCGCCCCCGACGCCGCCGCCGCCCCCGCCGCCACCCCCGCCGCCGCCCCCGACGCCGCTCCCGACGCCGCCCCCGACGCCGCTCCCCACGCCGCCCCCGACGCCGCCCCCGACCCCGCCCCCGACCCCGCCCCCGACGCCGCCCCCGACGCCGCCCCCGACGCCGCCCCCGACGCCGCCCCCGACGCCGCCCCCGACGCCGCCCCCGACGCCGCCCCCGACGCCGCCCCCGACGCCGCCCCCGACGCCGCCCCCGACGCCGCCCCCGACGCCGCCCCCGACGCCGCCCTCGCGGTCGCCTGCGCCACTTCGACGCGGCACGCCCACGGCGCCGCGCCTTCGCGACAGCCACAGCTTCGGTTCCCTTCTTCCCATTCGACACTCGCCCGCCTCACCCGCCCAACGGCCTTATTAATCCCCCTTCACGACCTCCTCTCCGTTTCACACAACCCCAAATCACCCACTCCCCGCCCACCACGCAACCCGCCACATTCTCGAAACGCCCACTCCTTCCTACACCATACTCACATCCCAGGCAGATTGTGATTGTGGTGAAGAGAGGGTGATGAGGAATTGGTGGGCAGATTAGGAGTGTGGTGATTATGAGTGTGGTGTGAGTGTGTGGTGAACATATGGTGGAGAAACCCCCACCACTACGTCACACACTCACACCACCGTCTCCATCTCACCACACACCTCTCCGTACTTACATCACCTCAGTACGCCATCCTTACACTGCCCATAACAAACCCCGACACATGAACCTCCCATTTATACAAGACTTTACGCTTGCCTCACCACGCCGACACCAAACGGCTGTGTCCCTGTATCCTTGCTGCAGACTCTCCCATTACCTCGCCCAAGTTACCAACCGTACTTCTTCATCCAAGCCACCACCGTCGCTGCACGTTCCTACCTCTTCCGCCACTTCCATTTGCAGTCCGCCCTCCTCTACACTTCTCCTTGGAAGCTCTCTCGTTCCCTCCTCGACCTTCCCGTCCTCCTATGTTTTCATCTCTTCCTCGGTGTCCGCCTCCCCGATGCCAAGCCACTTCTACTGCCGCCCCGCCCCTCCACTATCTTGGGTCTACCATAGTGAACTCTCAGCTCCGCTTTTGATTCCGTCCCTGTCCCAGTCTCAAATCCCTCCTCTTCACCTTTCTTCTTCCCCTGCACTGCTCTTCTTCTTCGGCCCTTATCTCCATTTCCTCTTCCCGTCATCGCCACAATCATCTCCACCACTACTAACTCTGGCGCTACCTTCTCTGTCTCCGTACTGATGCTAATACCTACCTCAGCCCCCAACCTGTCCATGCCTCATCTCCTGGTTACCCCTACACAGCAGGCTCCGCCTCTGCCATTTTGCCATTCCCGCTCCTTTCAGACTCCTCCACCCCCGACTCTGGCCACCCCCAGCCCTAGTCGACCCGCCCACGCCGCCCCCGACCATAGCCGACACTTCTGTTCCCCACGCGCCCCGCCTCGAGTCCCCGCCTTGAGTCCCCGTGTCAGTATCCGTCTTAATCTCCACTTTCGTCCCCGCCCCCACCACCTTCGACCTTTCGCTACCATCACCCTTAGAGACTGTTACCCCTCTGTCAGCCTCATTCTCAATCTCCGCCCCCTTCCCCACTACCTTTCTGATCTTCATATCCACCCACCGCCTCCATCACCGAGCCTGCCTCAGCCGCTCTATACAGGCACTGTTTCTGTCCCAGATCCAGCGACAGTCTTCAGTTCCAGCGCAGCTTCAACGATGTCGTTCAACCTCATCTACTTGGTCACTTCGTCGCTGCCACTGCCATGACAGACTGGCAGCACCTCCCACAACCTCAACATCATCCTCCACTTCCTTCCCCGCCTTCCGTCTCAACTTCCCATCCTCACCTCCATCCATGCTCTGCCCTTCCTCCGTTGTCCAAATCCATCCCCGCTTTGACCGTGCCTCTGCCGCCATCTACGCCGTCACCTTAAAGCTCTCACCCCCTGACTCGGCTTCAGTCTCAATCTTCATCTTCCTCACCGGTACCCTCCCAATGCAACCTCACCTCTAACCCCACCTCCACGTTTGCTTTCAACCCTGCATCCGTCGACACTCTCAGACTGTGGCAATACCTGTCTCAGCCTCAGCCATCACCTCCTTACCTGGGTCTTCCCTTGCTCTAGCCTCTCATCTCAACCTCACTTCCACCCCTCCTCCCATCCCGACCCCATTTCCCCGCTTCCGCCTCAATCTTCCCTACCCCGCCCTCCCTGACACAGACTAACAATACTTGTCTCAACTTCTGCCTTCACCTCATGCCCTAGCTTCTTATCACATCCTCACCTCCATCCCACCTCCCCTTTCCTTCCGACCCCACTTCCCCGCTTCCACCTCAACCTTCCCTGCCACGCTGTCCCTGCCTCCACCGACACCCACAGACTAACAATGCCTGTCTCAACTTCAGCCTTCAGCTCCTGCCCTAGCCTCTCATCACATCCTCACCTCCACCCCACCTCCCTTTTCCTTCCGACCCCACTTCCCCGCTTCCATCTCAACCTTCCCTTCCCCACCGTCCCTGCCTCCACCGACACCCACAGACTAACAATGCCTGTCTCAACTTCAGCTTTCAGCTCCTGCACTAACCTCTCATCACAACCTCACCTCCACCCTACCTCCCCTTTCCTTCCAACTCCACGTCCCCGCTTCCGTCTCAACCTTCCCTCCCCCGCCGTCCCTGCCTCCACCGACACGTCGGCTTATTCGGCGCGGCGGCGAGTGTCGCCTGCAGATAAAGAGAATTGGCCCGCCCCTCCCTCCCTCCCGGCGCGGAGAGGCAGCTTGGAAAAAGGTACACTTCCCCGGAGGGTATATGTTATGCGAAGCACAGGCTATAAGAATGGCGCAGCGCTGGCGGACGCCGTTCCCGAAGAGATCGGCTTTAGAAGACTTCGCGCCGCCTAGAGAATATTGCCTAGCACATGAACGCTTCCTGGAGTAGCGCAATGACACTACGCTGCTGGCATCCTTATGTAGACTATTACATTAATGAAGTCAACATCAATAGCGTTTATCAATGTTTCGGGTATGTCCAAACTGTGAGTTGTATCTAAACAAAACCATTGCTTTTTCTACCCTATTTTTCTAATCATTTCTCTCTAGTGGACATAAATGAACATCAGTCATAGGAGCTGAGGGCAAAGAGAGTTCAATGAATCACACTTAATACAATTGATTTTTGAATCATTCTGAATCTTGAACGTAATTTCTTTATTGGACTATAGGGTTAGGTGACTTATACCATCAATTAATATCATGGTAGTAACTCTGATGGGGAGATTCTTGGGTTCGAATCCCGATCGCAGAATTTTCGACACCAGCTAAGTAGCTAGGGAATAGAGCCGCTGTCTGGAGGAGAAATCTTGCGACATGCTGCTCTGATCGGTAGTTTTATGTGGTTTCTCCGATCAACGATCCAGACGAATGCCGGAGCAGTGTTCAAACGAACGGGACAAGGACCGCGCGATCTTACCTTGTCTTCCACGTTCTATCCTGTCCCCTTTGTTACGCACACTTGCACTTACATGCACCAAACTATCACACATGTCAGGAAAGCATGAAATACCTCATAGCTTATTCCGATTGGGCGGTGCCCAGCTGATGGGAAATACCTGGTTGGGGAAACACCGAAAGGCAACGTGTTTATCGGCGCCGAATCTCACCATCACCGCTACCTTCCGTGATAAAACATGATTACATTTATGAGACTAATGACCATATCAGTTGACACGCTCGGAAACACGAAATACTTGTAATCCATCAATCAATTCATTCGTGTAATAGTAGAAGTGTCGCAAAGGAATAAGGGACTTTATCGACAAATTTCCTGTGCATCAGTGGTAATTATTACGATAAAGACAGGCAAATATTGGAGTTACAATGAATAAAAAACTTCTCCACAGTTTGAAACTAGATAGCGAGTACACTCAGAAGTAATTCAGGAGACTGCGCAAAAGCGCAAAATCTGTTCGGGATATAGACATTTAAGAGTACGTCATTGGACGTCCTGTAAGACATACCCGTAATGATATAACACAATAAACAATAACTTGACAGAAGTTCGTCTTAGAGCGTCCTGTTATAGGTAAATAAATCGCAATCAATAGCGAAATGTAATGGAGCGTGTGAATAAACTAAATATTTCATCCCATGATTTTAATATTGCATGTCACTTCATCTCGACAGTTCGGAACATATATTGACGCAAGACTTTTATAAAAAAAATATGCAAAACGCACTAAAACGTGTATGCAAAACGTATATGAATCTGATCTTTAATTAAATGGTCATGTAGTTTCCTATTAATGGATGACGCTATTTAGTTTACGCTGTATAATATCTCTTAAACTAAAGCACCACTTCTCTTTCTGAGAATGTTTGCTAGGGTATTATCGCATCGCTAAAATAGTTTTATTTCTCCACGTTTTATACACTGCATATTTTAAATTTTGATGTCTTTGTCGAAAGTGAAGTAGTAGCTAGTTTGAGAACACGAGAGGAAGAACTTCCGGAATAAAGGCATCTGGAAAAATTCGTCCTTTTAGAGATAGTAAATGTAATGCACAATGCTTGGGTAAAAATTCTACTAGTACTTCAGGCATACATTTCACAAGGAATACGTAACGAATATACTCACCAGAAGTGAGTAACAAATTCCTCTTTGAATATATTCCATCATAAATGTAGTTTTGTAGACATTATATTTTAAGAAATATTTGATGTATCACGCAACTGTTCCAAAATTTCGTACTAAAACAGAATAAATACATGTGTCGATGGTATTCTAATGCATACTTGGGTCATGTTCCCCTAAGTTTACTTCAATCAAATGGTAGTTTACTTCCAAGTTCAAAAAATGCAGTCATTCTATTTTTTTTTAAGCTCTCTCAAATTTTAGAATCAGAGATATGCATTTATGCACATTAGCAAAAGCAATAAAGAGTTTCTTACTTTTTCTATTTATCAGCTTCATTGAAGATAAATAATTACTTTATTAGTAAATCACTGCACGAACATATTTCACAAAACTGTGTCATCTCATACAAATCCAGTTCTCTGAACAAAAAGCCCAAATAATCGCTTTTCAATGGAAACAGCAAAATGAACATAATGCATTAATACCATGAATAGAATTGCAAAAGCATGGATACGAAATTCATAAGAACGCAAAAGATCTGCAGGTTTCCTAAAGAAAACCTGAACATAAGGAAGCCCAACGGTGATCTTCAAAAAATGAAAAGAGGACGAAAACCTTCAGAGAGTCCAAGCACATTCCTCCTGCAATAGCGACTCCTGCTCCAAAGATTAACTTCGGATTCCTTTCTCCTCCAGAGTCCTCCTTAGGAAAGAGAGCGTCTTCTACAAAAGAATCCAATCGTCTGACTTTTATGCCTCACTGTGAGGTCACGAGTAAAAAGAAAGCTATGCTCTATTTTCGGAAGTCCTTTTAGTGAATCAAATCTTTGTGTGATTTAATCAAATCAACGGAGAGCAGCTAAAATCAATAATTCTTAAAGGTATAAAAATCTATCTTTGGTTTACTGGATATTTTTGAAATGTCATTGCAAGAACACTGCATTTCTCGTAGAAGAACACTTTACGTAACTTTTTTTATTTTGACTTGTTAGAGCTTTTCATCAAATATAGACATTTTATCTTTCCCTAAGCATTATAATACAGAATAAAATGTCAACAAATTAGAACTTTATTAACTATGAAATTGTAATATGCAAATCCTACTTCACGATATTTCAGGGAACAATAAGAATATAAGTATATTTGTATGGTTTATTATGCTTATATAGTCGAATAGGCGAACATATATAAAGAAGTATTCAAAATACTTTGTTGAGGCCCAATGTCGAGAATATTGTTCTGAAGTTACTGGAGTGGTTACGTCCAAGGGACATCTACTGAACTTTGATTACCTCGGCACGTGATTTCAACATCTTGGATATCTGACCACCTTCACCTGTATCTGGACACTCTCCAACACATCCTGAAAAACTTATATAATAAATTGTATATAGGTTGATACATTGTTTTGCGAAAAATATTTTGAGTCTGATACCTTACTGTAAGGAACCGACTCCGACGTCGCGAGATCGATGAACAAATGCGAAAAATGAGTGGCGGGAGCGATGTCATTCTGTTTCATAGTTTAAATGAGAATGGCGTGTTTTAATTAAATAAGTATCCAGTCAATAAATGCATTGTAAATTATGCTTTGTACGTAGTCAAGGAAGTTTCATGTTAACCGCATAGGTCAAAGGTCGGAACCTCGTTAATTATAATAAATCGTTAATAAAATTGGGCCCGAGTAGTAAAGCGTCAACTCGCCTTAAACGCTTGAGATTAGAAATAACGAAGTCATTCTACTCATGGGCCCGTGTTGCCGTTCACCATATTCTTGCGGAAGTGAGCGGATTCCTTCACAGTCGTTACGATAAGGGAGAAGGGCCAAGTCTTCTTCCATATTTGTTATATTTTACACCACTACACTACCAAATCTCAATCACTGATCAGTGTCTCTACAATAACATTTATCTCGTTTTCTTCCCGCCCGGTTGACGACCCTTGCGCAAACGGGCTATCGGAGGGTCGGCAGCTTTTATTAGCAAACGCCACTAGCCAGCCACTCGAGTTTGCACGCATGAGCTGGCAGTTATGTGCACGGGGGATTAGGGCATCTGTTCCCCTGCTCCGTCCTCTCTCCAACCGCCACGTACTGCCTCGAAGGAATGCCAAACATCTGTTGGCAAAGCAGAAGCACGCAAGGATGAGGCAATGAAATTGTGCATTTTCGAGCAGTTTAGCCAACAACAATCAGGACTGTCGGGATCCCTTAGTGAGAGGGAGTTTTAACAATAATCAGACAGTGAAACAAATAATGCTTTAATTTAAAAGTTGAAATGCAAATTGAAATGACAATTTGAATCCACCGAGTTGTGTTTCGTTTTATGACGCTAGTAGAAGGCTTTGATATCTGCCATCCCAATGAATCCTATCGAAATATTACTGCTTGTTTTATTAAATTGTTCGGTTATTTCTTCTTCATAGTATTGTTAGGCTAAGAACAGAAATTATTGAACAATAATTATTTTAAATGAAAACAATTTCAACACCCATATTGTGGTATTGTACAAGTAATAACTAGTATTGTATATTACATTCTTGGCTGTCCGGGATGAGCCGCGTCTCAGTCAATGGAGCTGACGTTTCGGCCATCTTGTTGTGACCTTCTTTAGAGCTGTACACACATACAAAATCACAAACAGCAATTTTATCGATACTTGTTCTCCTTCCTTCTTTTCTTCCTTTCCTCCTTTCTTCTTTTCTTCCTTCCTTCCTTTCCTTCTTCCTTCCTTTACTCCTTCTTTCCCCGCTTCTTTTCTTCCTCCTTTCTTGAGTTCGTCAGTTTCAGATACCTCTTACACTTATTGTTAAACAAAGTAATTCACGGCTGCGTGATGTTTGAGTTAATTGTTGACCGATTATAGGGGTCCTGTAACGCTGTAACAAGTTCAACGGGTATTCGTTTCCCAGGAAGGGAGGATAAGAATATTCACAACATCTTAGTGAATATTCTAATAATTTTTTTTTTTGAAAGAGTAGTAGAGTAGTAGAATTAATATTTTTTGTGATATTCAAAATAATCTTTTGGTTATTTCCAAGACCTCGCGCGTCTACCTAAAGGTTGAAAAAATACATATTGCATTTTTTTGTATCTTATATAAAATAGAACTCCTAAATGAATAATTTATAATTAGTGGATATTTCATTTTTATATCGCCAACCACTTAAAAATAGTGTAAAAATTATTATTAATATTAATCATGTAACAATCATTATTAATTAGTAATTTTATTTGTTCTATAACAAACAATGATGCAATACTCAAAAAGATTGTTATATCAACTGTGCAGATTCAGAGTACTTCTCTGAAAGATGTAATAGAGGTAACAATTAGATAAACATCTGTATTATTAAACAAATAAAAAGTACATATTGACAAGTAAAATTAATTTTTTGTATTTACTTCCAACCTTATTACCGTTTGCAAAACTCCACTCGTCACATACATTTTTCTGTTACGAGGAATTCTAAATTACATTTTGAAGATTAAGATATTTTCTCCTTTAGAACAGCTGTAAGAAGAAAAGTTCATTCCTTTGTTCCCACTATTAATATATTTCTACGAGATTACACACACAATCCCACTACCCCGTTAAAACTACATTTTGCAATACTGAACTTGCTCTGCTACGCGAGACAATTCCTTGGCGCTAGTCTTTTATTACGTGGGCTTCTCGGATTACGTAGACTCTTACTATGGCAGGGCTGAGAAAGTGCAAAAGAGATAAAATGCTCCGGAGAATCCCTAGAGTAAAACGAAATGCGCTCTTGAGATCATGGAACAAAAAGTACGCGAAACGAGTCTGCAGCCGCGCAGCGCTGCCAACGTTAACGGCACAATGTGCAAAATCCCTGAACATTTCGCTACCATGAAGATTAGCAAGCATGATGTCATACACATTACCGACCGTCTCTGCCACAGGCGGATACATGCCGTTGTCTTCCTCTTGCTGAGTGAACGAAGGTTGTGATCACGTAAAGTGAATGATTATACTCATTATTGCGGGAGGAGTTTTATACATTTATGATTTTCTATTTCCTGGCAGGTGGTTTGCCGTAGCCTTGTATGAACGATGACTGTGATCATGTTGAATAAATAATGATTTTAATTTCTGAGGTAGGAATCTAATTCTTTCATAATCTGCTTTTCCCAGCGGTTAGTTTTCTGTTGTCTTTCCCTACACGGATGGTGGTTATGTAAAGGATGAATAATGAGATATGACTCGCATCAGAAAATTTCTGCTCCAAATTCGTGAAAACTGGTCTGAAATCTGTCTCCATCAACGCTCTCGAAGACTTATTAAAGAACAAAAGGTGAAAATCTATGACAATGAGACCGCCTTGAAAACATTTTTTAAAATTAATGCCAACGTTGATATGAATTAACATATCAACATATCATCAACACATCAATTGTTCTATTTGGACATGAAAAATAGTTTTATTAAATTAATAATATCAGCCTCTAGTCGTCATCGATTTCTACTTGAGACTGTAGCTATATCAAAACTTTCTGGTAGAAATGGAGATTTTAATGTGGCATGTATTTTTCTCAATTTTTTGAAAATCGGATATTTCCTATCTGTTGATTGGAAAAACAGTTGAGCCATAAACTTTTATGAAAGGCAGAACAGGGCATGACTTCCCTTTTGACAACATGAATGTGCACATGAACGATCAATGTATGCACTCATGTGCCATGAGGTAACCAAAATATTAATTTTTAATATACTTAAGGTACAGATTGTCATTCAATTCGTTAAGGGATATAAAAATGATGTAACGTATAATAAGATTTTATTGACAATCACCTTGTAAGTGTTTTGTAACTAATACACTTACGTGATTGTCAATAAAAACTTATTTGACCTAACATCATTGTTATATCTCAAAATATTAAGTATCACACTTTAGCTAATGTACTTGTAAAGAGTCAGACCGGGCTTACAATGAGGACTGCCAGGTCGAGCAAGAGACTTGGTTGTCTTCTTAAAATATTTGGACCACCAGATTTTGAAGACCATGATGTCCTCAGTGTCAATTACTATTGTCATGATGCATTTAGGCGTTTCCTAGCTGATAATAACAGTTCTGTGTGATGATCAAAAATTAGTCCTGGACTTCTTTTTCTAAGACGTTAGAATTTTTAGGTGACACTGAAACACATACTTTAAGTAGGAAAAGCTTCATTTTTACACTGATTTATATCTAAAAGAATCACAAAGAAAATGTTTATCTCAACTCTTTTTACGAAAAAGTAGACTTATTTGCCTATTTCCCCTTTAAAATCACCGATTGAATTGTCCCGTCCGCGGTAAGGTGCTCTTTGTCTCTCTTTGTGTCTGACACAGCTTCTACAGGCCCTGTTTGCTTGCCATTACTTGCCGTCTAGCATTATCCACCTAATCTCGAGTCTTCGCGAATAAAATGAAACAGCGCCGTCTCGAGATCATGAAACAAAAGAAAGAGCGCCGAATGAGACGCCCGCCCTGCAATGCTGCCAGCAGCACCGCAATGTGCGGAATCGAGCACAGTTCGCGCCCGCGAGAGGCTGATGTCACATTCGCGCTCGGCAAGGGCGCGACTTCGCTCTTTTTCCCTCTTTTTTCGCGACCCAGATACATCCCAAGCCTTTTGTCACTCGACAGACAAAGAGCTTGAACTAAGAAACGAGGGTGAGAGGATCATTATTGGTTTGGATGAAAATAACGAGTATCGAGGAAAATGGAAATATGAAGGCTATATGGTTTTAATCAACTAACAGGTTTTGTAATAAACAAAACTGATGGATTAACTCAGAATAGATTTATTAGACATGTGGTTACTTTCAAACATGCTTAATAGGGAAAGGAGTAAAAGGAAATTTAACATTAAATTAACAACTAAATTTTAGGGTTTGATGAATTTTGCACACATAAGTTTCTTGAAATTTTCATTTTGTTTTCAACTCCAAGACTCATATAGTGTAAAAATACAAGTTGTCATGATAACTAAAATAACTCTGGCCATAATTTGTCCTCTGAGTCATAACAGGTGTTTATAATATGATACACTTCATACTTTCGTTTTGAAAATTTTCTTAATAACTAAATTTTGAGGTAAAATTGGCAACGGCAGAGCTTACAATCTGGACACCCATTCCCATATTTCATGTCACATTTTGTAAAATAAATGAAGGACTTAGACTGCACTGTGTCAGGAAAGACGAAGATGTTTGTTTCAATGAAAATTCAAAACTACTAAATAATGAAATTCTAATGTTCAATATGGACTTCGGTCCACAGATTCTAAAATACAAAATGATATATTATCAGGATGGATTACGCGCAAATGTTAATAGAATTCCAACTTTCCCCCATGTAACGAGGAATAATTGACCGTTCAAACTAAATTCTCGAAAGCGTCGACAAATATCACTTTCACATCTGCCCACGCAAAAAGAAATCATTTCAATACAGCACAAACGTTTTCCGCAAATCCTCCTCAATCGTCTTCCGCGAACCCTCAGTGTTGCAACAAATCAGTGCATGCATCACTGCGCACATTGAAACGAGGTCGCTGCTCGCGCTTATTCTGATTCAGCGAACACCTGGTGCGGTCGAGGGGCGTCGGGCGACGCAGAATGAATGCTGACAGGAATGGCACAGTGGTTCAGGATTTACAGAAACAGAAACGCTAATAAAAAAGGGACATGTAGTTTATGTAGTTCCAGAATCCCAATGATTTTTTGGAACGTTGATCACCAGAACGGAGATTACCACTCCATCAGATGAACGTTTGAAACGTTGAATCTTTCCTTCCTAGTTGCCGGTGGTATTCAAATGCATATGACAAATGCAGTGTCGTTATTTTAATTGCAAGGAATTCAGTATGTTACCGTCGGTAATGTGGGGATTGAATATTTTAGATAAAGTAATTTGAAAATATTCTTTCATTTATATTCATATCTTTATAAATCTATTTTTCATGAAATGTCACTGCAACGCTGCGTTTAATTGAAAAATACCAAAAATATTATCTTTGTTTTTATTACAAGCAATGGGAAATTTAGATTGCCATAAAATTATGATTTTGACTTAATAGTGATAATATGTGTATTTTAACCTTCATTCTCAAAGCCTGAAGATTTTCAAAAATGTTGTGTTCAAAAACGAGTATATATATTTGAAACCTACGTAATAAATTTTAATTCCATAACAGACATATTGTTGATTATATGTGCTGTGTGATAGACCCGGGAGTTTTTGCGGCCTTGTTTCCCTGCCAGCCACTGTGCGGGTGGAGGGGTGGGGCGGCCGCTGGGGGAAGGGCACGTGCCCTGTTGGCCCAACGACGCCGCGTGGCTCCTTTGTGAGCCCTGAGGGCAGCTGCCCCTCGCGTCCACGGCGCTCGGGCCTTGTGTTCCTCTTCCGCCCGCCCCGCTCGCCCCCGCCCCTCCCCCGCCCCGCCCCCGCCCCTCCCCCGCCACGCCCCCGCCACGCCCCCGCCACGCCCCCGCCACGCCCCCGCCACGCCCCCGCCCCCTCCCATTCTCTAAGTTTGTTTATTTTTATTCATTTCGTAATTATTTATTTTTTACAAGGTGAGTCGTTTCATTTGTGTCCAAAGTAGCCGGTATGTCCCAAAATCAACGGAAGAATTTTGCACTATTCGCGTCATTCTGTCTAATCATCAGCCGCACTCCATATTTCAATAATATATTAACATGTTGTTAACCTGCAATGAAACCAACCATTAGATATATGCCGCATACTCAACCAAAAGCACATCGATTTATTTTTTCATTTAATTTGTTTATGTTCAAGATATAATTGTGCCTGTATCCTTCATTGTCACTGATTTCAGTTTCCCCTCTCCCAGCTACAGCCGGTGTAGCCACTTCGCCAAAGGCGATGTAAGAGCAACTAAAGAAAATACTATCCGTTCTATTCAAAATCACATGTTAGAGAGAATAATTTAATACTTAAATTACTATTAAAACATTAAAAAATGATACACAACTGTTTTCCTCTTTTTTACTTATCAATTGGTAGTGGAAGAATAAAAGATTATTATATTTCTTGAAAACTAAAAATATGCTGCATTTCGATATCGCGTGCAGTTCAGAAGACGTGAGAATATTTTTTAAAGATAACTACGCATGAACTACATACGGGTACTGAGAACATAGAAAAGGAAAGTATCGATACTGCTAATTTGGAAAATAATGCCAAGCCCTTGTGAAATCCTGTAGAGTATCATTAGATCTTTCACTTCTCATTAAAACGCGAAGCTAAAACCTCCTTTTACTCCACATTGTACGTGCCTTGATGTTTCCGAGAGTCTGACAACGTCCGAATTAGCTCTCCAATAACATTTTCAATAAGGATTCCTACAATCGGTCATCGTCAATAGAAGAAATATAATAATAGAATTTCATTCATTGAGGACTTCCTACTTTGTCGACGTGAGTGGCAAGACGTTCCCCGGCACTGAGTCTGGACGGTCGCGGCTACGCACAGACGCTTGCCGAAGGCGGGGTTGCGCAGGGGAGGGGGAAGAGCGGGTGGCAGAGGTCGAGGGGCGGAGAGGCCGGCGGGCGCTGCGGCTATTCAGCGCCACACAACAGGGTTGATGGGGCAGCGCCGGCGGCGAAGGAGGCCAGGGTGGAGTTTGAGGTGCAGGGGATGGCGCGAAGGGAAGAAATGCAGGGTATAGGGAAGGAGGATGAAGTGGAGAATGATGTGGTTGAGGCGCAAGAGGACAAGGCGAAGGAGGGAGATGTCAAGATGAAGTGGGTGGTGGATTGATTGATTATTCAGTGGTTCCGGGCGCACAAACGGCTATGGTCGTTAGTCCCGTAAGTGTAGTGCAAGATTGTAAAACGATAGGTGACAATGTTCTTCCCTCACTGGATGGTGAGTTCTGGCGCGAACTAACACGTCGGCTTGCGGTTCTTGCTCCGTCCGGAACTCCCTGGAAGGGGAAACCTGGGAAATCTTCCATTAGTGGGGAACCGTCCCTGCTGGGACAGAAGTAATTTCCCGACTGGTTTCTCGACGTGTGGTTGTGCAGTGCAAATAAGTGAATGTGTAAAAGGGTGAGGCTAAGAGAAGGAAGAGTAAGAAAAGATAGCACGTGGCCCGTGGTCCGTTAGTTAGCTTGCCATGGAAAACTACTAATCAGAGCAGCCGGACGCTAGAATTCTCCTCCAAACAGCGACTCAATTCGAGCTCGGTAGATTTCGATGCTAGGTGTGTAGTTAGTGTCGAAAATCCTGCCACGGTCAATTGAAAACGAACGCCAGGACCTCCCGGTCAGAGGCACTGCAGTGACAACAATTGATGCCTTGAGGTACCTCAACTGGTTTGGAGGTGGGAGGAAATAGATGAGGAGAAAGAGTTGGAGCTACAGGTGTACGCGGCAGCAGTGAGAGTGATTTGAGCGGAGGCAGAGGGGAAGGTGGAGGAGATGCAAGTGGTGATGAAGGTGGTAGTTGAGAAATAGAAGAGTGGTGGAAGTGGCGGTCATAAAGACGAGAGTGGGGGAAGAGGGGTCCAAGGCGGTGTCCACTGGAGGTGAGGGAAAGAGCTGTCAAAGGGACTAGGGAAAACGCAGCGATTGAAGACAGCGAAGGTGGAAAACAAAGCTGCCGAGACAGAAAGAGCAGCGTCATAGCAGGTTGTATCAGCGGCGATTAATACGGCGGCAAATGCTGCAAATTGACCATTGGCTATTAGAGGACATTGTGATGTGTCTAATATTATGAAATATAGTGTTTTCTTTTTAATTTTATTATTAGCAACATTAGTATTAATACTCGTTTATCGATTGTGAGAGTAAATTTCAGCATCGTGGAATCCAAATAGCTTAGAAATATTCCGTGGCAATAATTAGATATTTTGTAAGGAAGTGATGTAACCCAATATGCATTATTCATACCACTCGCACTATGATTGATCTTACTTCAGAGCTACGCCTATGGTAACGCAACGCGCAGTGATAAATATAGATTCTAATTTGGCATGCTTTGTGCGACTAGAGAGTTCCCTGCACCCGCGATACAGACTGATTCATGGTACTATCGAGTAGTGGATTCTTTCCTCTACTCAACAATGCCAAAATAAGCCGTGCAGGAAGAATGGTTGGAAAGTGATACGCAAAAATAGTATTAGATTTTTAATAGTAAGATGTAACGCCCATTTGCTTGCTTAGGGCAGAAACTACGAGCCGACGCGAGCGGAGAGAACGGAGGGTAAATGGGGGCGACAACGCGGGGGGGTGTTGGAAGGGGGAGGAGCGGGGGCGAGGCAGCTGACAGTCGCGCCGCGAAGGGCGAGCGCCCGGTGGCAGCTGCCCTCCGAAGAGGCCCATTGTGGTGCAGAGGACCACGCCGCCGCCCCCGCCCCCCGCCCCCGCCTCCGCCCCCTTCACTGGCTCTTCTCTCTTCGGAGCCCTCTGCAATCGCCGCGTCGCCGAAGCCTCCTCCATCCGCCATGGGGTTGGCTCTCTTCCTATTGTTTTCAGGCGCCTGTTTGTTTAGGTTATACACGCCGAGTCGATGCTCGTGTTTAGTGCCCTATTGCGTGGTACATGGTCCACTGACGTGGAGTGAAACTAGAAAACTGTGAAGCTCAAATGAAACCTAATTACATTACTTGTGTTTTGAACTGTATTTATTTAATGTCTTTGGTTGCTGAATACTCTCTCACAATACATGCTGTACAATAAAGCAATGTTTGTTGTAAAGAAGGAAACGCCAAAATTTTTTCTCCTTGACAATAATTTATGATCATTTTATTTTACTTTACTCATTCAATTTGGATTTTAGCTTGATTTAAAGATATCCTCTCATTAACATTACCTTCACCCCTATACGCATTATTACGACATTATTACCTTATTCTCTTTGTGCTGGTTTATTATAGTTTACCCTATTTTATACTGTTATTATTATTTTTTTAATTTTCCGAATTCATAAAGTAAATATAAATAAGATTTTTTTACATTATTGTTTTCGATTATTGGACCTATTTTGTTTTCACATAATCACTTCTGTAGTTTCCTTCCGCATCCCATAAGATGATGGATTTTCATATTCTACCCACAATTCCACACGGTTTTCGTTTCTCTGCGACCGATTGTCTGAGATTTATCTTTCAGTTTGTTCATTGTTCTTTTTTTGTTGTAATCTTATAGGTTCTGCCCTCAACGCGTCCACTCTTCATTTCAGCTGACCGGCTCCCCCAGCGTCTCCGCTTCCGTCGTCGCCTCCGCCCCGGGCGAGGGGATTCCCCCAGCGAGGGCGGCGCGAAACAACGCGCGGCGACGCCTAATCCAGGAATTGTGCGCCGCCGCCCGCGCCCCCCCCCGGCGACACCTCCCCTCCCAGATCCGCCCCGCCCCCACCCTGATCCACGGCTTCCTTCCCCGCACTCACTTCCCCACTCGACGCGGTCCCGCCCCGACCCGCCCCGACCCGCCCCGACCCGCCCCGACCCGCCCCGCCCCGACCCGACCCGACCCGACCCGCCCCACCCGCCCCGACCGCCGACCCCGGCCGACGACCCGCCCGACCCGCCCGACCCGCCCAGACCCGACCCGCCCCGACCCGACCCGACCCGCCCCGGACCCGCCCCGACCCGCCCGCGCAGTATTTTGCCCCACCCCGCGCCCCCATCTTTTATTGATTAGTGATTCCGGGGCTGCTAAGGTCATATTTCCGCATGTGTACCGCATGTTTTTTACGTAAGAAGTGCCGATGATCTTTCCCCGCTGGATGGCAAGACCCGGCGCGAAACTTCCCATTGGCTAGTGGAGTTTTACCCAACCAGGTATCTGTCACCGGCGAGGACAAGCTCTAAGCTCCCGACTGCTGTCCCGGAATTTGTGGTAGTATAGCGCGTATAAGTGTGTGGAAGTAAGGAGTGATGATAGGACAAGCAAGAGAAAAGGAAGGAAAGATCGCGCGCGGTCCGTGGCCAGTTTGTTTGGGTACTGCTTCGTGGCCAGTTTGTTTGAGTACCCTCCGAGCTTCCCATTTTCATCTTACATATCGCATACAACATTATTCCCCTCCTCGTTCTTCCGTCATTCTAAGACCCCGCTCTACAGTCCGTCCCGCGCGCTCCACACCTCACTCCTGCATCGCTCCGGTCCACATTGTTTTGTGCAACCCGACTCGCACAACACTACATGCTCCATACCACCTCGCGACCGTTTTCGCACCGAAGTCAATCATGTCCGCGCTTCAAAACTTGCCTTTTTTTTTCCAACCCCACACTGCGCTCCACTCGCCCTCACTCGTCCCGCCCTGCGCCCCGCCCTTTCCCTCCCTGCTCCACACCCTGCCCCTCCCTGTTCTGCCCTGCCTTGCCCCCCTGCCTTGCCCCCCCCCCGCCCCGCCCCGCCCGGCTCTGCCTTTCCCTGTCCCGCTCTGTCCTTCCCCGCCCTCCCCCGCCCTGCCCTGTCCCGCATTTCCATGCCCCGCCCTGCCCTGCCCTGCCCTGCCCTGCCTTGCCCTTCCCCGCTCTGCCCTTCCCCGCCCTGCTCTGCCCTTCCCTGCCCGCCCTGCCCCGCCCTGCCCTGCCCCGCCCTGCCCTGCCCTCCTCCGCCCTGCCCTTGCCCGCTCTGCCCTTCCCCGCCCTGCCCCGCCCTGCCCTGCCCTACCTCGCCCTGCACTACCCCGCTCTGCCCTGCCCTGCCCCGCTTTGCGCCTCATCCCCATTTTCATCTTCGAGCGACACCCCAGTCCGCGTCTTCCATGCGCCGCGTTCCACGCCGCTAACTTTGCGCTCCCTCCTCCATACCCATCCTCCGCCATGCTCCGCTCTCCGCTTTGCTTCTCTCCGCACTCTCCCTCTCCTCCCACTCATTGCTCTTATTCGTCCCGACCTCTCTTCTCGTCTCCACGCTATCCTCTCAGCTCCTCACAACCCTTCACTTCACCTCATCTCATTTAGCCCCAACAACCGCTTTCCGCTCCTTTTCGCCGTTAACTCCCCTTCATCCTCCTCACAGACACCCATCGACCCCACACCGCCCTCCACAGCCTGTCACCACCCTTCTTTCACTGCCCTTTCACTCCTCCTTTCCCCTCTCCCTCGCTGACCCGCGCCTTTGTCCCCGGCTACGACTCCTTCGGACCCGTCGCGCAGCCTTCCAAGAGGGGATTCCCCCACGAGACACGTGGCCGCCCCGCCCCCGCCCCTTCCCCTCTCCCAGCCCCGCCGCGACCACCGATTCAGAGAAATCGCTCGGGATTTGGGATTAACTTTGGATTCACTCGATCAGCGCTTCTCTTAACCCGTGTTCGCGATTTTAAGTGTATAGGCTGTCGTTTGACAAGTACAGGGTAGGTCTTATATCGCTTTGCACGAATAATTATTCAGTAGTCTGTTGAATAGAGTATCTAAAAACAAGCAAAGACAGCCCATATTGTTTTGCTCTAAGGTTGTGTTGATATTAGTGTTTGAACGTAGTATTAAGGGCACGTCTGATTTGGCAAACGACCCTTTCTTTACAGTACAACTACGCTTACATGCAATTCGTGAAAACATGTGTCAGCAAGAGGATACACCAGCACACTATGAGATCGTCGTAAGAGCTTCCTTGAATAATAATTTTGGTGAATGCACTGTAAAGCGAGGTACCACTGAATGGCCTGCGTGCTCACTGGATTGCACCCCATCGGACATTGCAATGTGATGAATTTTAAGAGCAACCATTTTTCAGCAAAAAATGAAATCTGTATCATCTAAAAGAGCTAATTAATTCTGAATTTGATGCACTATCATTTAACAATAACAGATATGCTAAATGCGTTTAGAGATGACCATTTGGGTATTAAAATTAAGGACACTTTGAAAAACTTCCTTTAGGTAATGTAACTACTTGTAATAATTGAATTAAGAATTTCATGATTGATATATAAACGAAGCCAATAAATTAGTGGGTCAAGTTTGTCAAGTTATTTACAATCCATCTGTTATAACAAAGATGTCTTTTTTTACCCTTGATTGATGTAATGATTTTTTTCGACATACCTAATTTAATAAATTCTGCGAGTCCTCTCGATATTTGTGTCAATGTTTTCTGCATCTTCGTATTGAAGGTAAGCTTTTCGTTTCCGTTACCTTCAAAGATATTGCCTAAAGACTTGTGGAATGAAATATCCAATCAAATCTACATTAGTGGAAATGTTGATAATAAACTGTAAACTGTTGTTTTCTTCATAGCATATTGATTTTATCCACTTTTATATCTACGCAGTTCTTTCAAGAGAATATCGTGTACAGTGTATTAACTCTCCAAAATTGGTGAGGAGATATTCTTAAATTTTCGTGGTTACTTAGGCCGACAACGAATTAACCAATAATGTTTGAAAGTACGCGTGCGATTAAATATAAACTAATTGCATCTCAATATATTTATTAAGTTAGTACTATCAAGAAAAAATCTGGAAAATGAAACTCTACATGATGAGAAACAATGTTCATGTACTTACGTTTTTCGGTCATTTTAAAACACATTCAGGGCAGATATAAATGAAGAATTACTCACCTAAAAAAAGAAAAAAATATGTAAAAAACTAAACAATTTTCGAAGCAGAAATATAATATGACTATAAAGAAACTAGAGAGCTTTTTTGCTGTACCCAACATAGTTTCTCCTGAAATATTTTACAATGCACTGGGAACATGTGTCCTTAAACCCGAGAAATCTCATTATATTGAAGGCAGTATCTCAATGGATGTACCTCTCAGTTCTCATAACTTGTCTTCGGGAATAAAACAGCAAAAAATAAAAATGAGAGAAGACCTCAAAGAAAACATAACTTGGACGAGAAACATCTCCATTTCCCTCAGAACACGAAAGGTCAAGTACAGACAGAACAGAGCGAAGGTACTGACCGTGCACTGGCAGCCAGCAGAAAGCACCAAGAAACCCGTCTCACGTGAGAAAGCAATTCCGTGTTCTGGAATTTTTTCACGGAATCTCTCAGAAATTGAATCAAAGCACAAAAATCCGCGTCTGAAGAGTTTGAAGATGGTGAGTCAACATTTTATCCGTGGAACCACTTCTTTGTGTGTACAGAGACGCGAGTTAGAAACGCAGAGGAAAAAGGACAGGGAGAAAAGAGTAAAAAAGGAGAGGGGAAATGAAAGGATACGATAATGGAACTCGGGGGAAGCTGGCAACAAGCGGTACGGGCAGAAATCTTCGCAGTAGAGGAAGTGGCTCCAACAGCCAAGTTTGGCGATCCCCTGCGTTTCGAGATCGTGTTGGGATGGGAAGCCGCCGGGGAAATGGTGTGTGTGTGTCGGGGGGGGGGGAGATACGGGGTGCGGGGGGGGGGGGGAGCGTTTGGAAGATGTAATAGACAGAGGAAGTGAAATACCTGGGAGCGAACGGGAGGAAAGCTGTGGGAACAGTCGAATCCGGAGGTAAGAATGGAGACGGTGGCGGAAGAAGAGGCGAGGAGATAGGCGATGAAAAAGGTGAAGAACGAAGTGGAGAAGAAGAACGAAGCGAGTCAGAGACGAAGAGGAAGGCGGAGACAGAAGAGGAATCAGAGGAGGAGGAGATAAATGCGGATATGGGGGCATGGGCAAAGGCGAAGGCAGAAACGGAAGTCGAAGCGAAGGTCAAGGCCAAGCGGCAGCGGAGGTCAGAGCAAACTTACTAGGACAAAGTGCATGAAAGCATGGACTGTGTGCTGAGGATTCGGTGACGGGGTCAGTTGCGGGGAGTCGGTGGCGGTGAGTCGGTGGCGGTGAGTCGGTGGCGGTGAGTCGGTGGCGGTGAGTCGGTGGCGGTGAGTCGGTGGCGGGGAGTCGCTGGCGGGGAGACCGTGGCGGGGAGACCGTGGCGGGGAGACCGTGGCGGGGAGACCGTGGCGGGGAGACCGTGGCGGGGAGACCGTGGCGGGGAGACCGTGGCGGGAAGACCGTGGCGGGGAGACCGTGGCGGGGAGACCGTGGCGGGGAGACCGTGGCGGGGAGACCGTGGCGGGGAGACCGTGACGGGGAGACATTGGCACAGAGTGGGGCTGTGGAGGGTTGAGGGACGGGACACTTGGTGGTGAGACCGCGGCGGGGAGTCTGTGGTGGGGAAGCAATGATAGGGAGCCGGTGCGACGTCTGGGAGTCGGCTTCGGGGAGTCGGCAGCGGAAGGTGACGGGCGGCGAGAGAGCATGGTGCGAGGTGGGCGTGGCGGGGCGGTGCTGGCGGAGGGGCGTGCGAAGCGTCAGGCGGAGGGCGGTCCTGGGCGGTGGAGGGGAGGCGCCCAAGTTCTGCTAAACACTTCCGGAGGGCACCGCCTGGCGCTGGCCCTTGGCCGCGGGAGGGAAGGGGCGGAAGGTTCCACGCCGCTTCCCGTCCCTCAACCCTCCACAGCCCCAGACGCAGCCGCTGCGGAGTGGATAGGCATGCCCTGACGCACGAGATTTGGCAGCGACTCGCGGAATTCAAAGCGAGTACGGCGGTTAAGCGGCTGGAGCTGTCTCTCAGGTTATCTCAGAAACGAATTCTTGCTTTTCATAATAACGATATTAAAGCAAGCTTTTATATAAAAAGTTTAATCTTCAATTTGAGATATATATATATATATATATATATATATATATATATATATATATATAACATAATCCACATAGATTGTTTTGTGATCCCAGGATACATTATGTAGTGCAACGATTGATTAATGTCCCCGAGCCCATCACCTGAAAAATCACGGTAAACTACCGATTAGAAGAGCTAGGTGTTCGCGATAGCAGTTGAATCGATCTAGACATTCAGCAGTGTCAAAAATTCAGCCTTGGGACTCGAACCTAGGACCTCCAGATCAGTGACGCTGCAGAAACACGGGTTACGCTGTTTTCAGCCGTTTCGTCCCGTTGGATTTCAAGTGTCGTGCCCTATCTTTGTCACTCGTGAGACCAAGGACAATCCGATGATAACTTACCAACCAGTCGAACCGATAATTCTGAGTAGCTCGAGTAGGATAAAGAATCACTCACATCCTTCCATAAACGACATGACCAACGTTCTTAGTCTGTGCAGTCACGTAAAATTTTCTTGGTGAAATACATGAACATTTTAAATAAAAATCTTTAAGAAATACGATTACCGAAATTAAATACTATGTCTTTTTAAAGGGAAAGGAGTAATATGAGCAAATTTATAGAAATATAACATACAAAGTTTATCAGTAATAGGAAACATTTGATCGCTCTTTACAATGTATCTTGCTGAAAATCATTGGAAATTGCTATTTGTGTTACTAGACTGTTCCTCAGATTTCAATTTTAGCATAACATTATAAAGGCGGCTTATAGTATCAATTTAAGGGCATTTCAATTTTAGCACAACACTATAACCGGCATTTAGCTGCGGTTTAAGAGCACATAGTGCCAACTACTTGCAGGCATTTCTCCGAAAATCCCCTCACCAACTCCGTCTTATCCGACTCCTTTGCTTCTCTAGCACAATTTGCAGCGAGGATCCAGCTCACCGCATCTCGAGGAGAGGTCGCTACGTCTTGACAGAGAGGAGCTGCTGGCGATCTCTGTAGCAGCGCATGCAAAGCTCTTGAGGGAATTTCGACGTAGAGAAGCCAGCGACGTGGAAATGTTTGCACAGAAGGAAGCTCCGCTGCCAACGTGGCAGCCGCCGAGAGCGCAAGCGAGCTCCCGCTGCCAGGCGTCATCGTCACCTGCACACCCGCCTCGCTGGCAGACTCCCATTGCCACCACCAGGTGCTAAAACTTTTTGACTACAGCAGGCACACCAGGCTATGATCTTTTAGATTTAAGATTTAGACCGTGATGCTACTAATTGTTTTGTTTTTCCCATGGAAGGGTCACTATTGAGTAGCAACTTCACCCATGCAAAATTATTGTTTATTCATTTCCCAAATTGCAAATATTTTTTTTAAGTGCTTCAAGCCCTTCTCCCAAAGCTTCACTTTGGGGACTCTACCAACCTTAATAAATCGGTGGTGACGTATTCAAAATAAGTTTATTTTACACATATTACGTATAGATTAATACGTAATCAAGTAAATAAATTCTTACTTGAATTATTTATGAATAATTTAATAAACGTATAGTCATCAGTTAAAAATGTTTGTATTATAATTATTTTTTCAATTCCAAATAAAATAATTGGGTGTGCTACCTTATGTTTTCAAAATTCTAGGAATTAATAATTACAATAATTGTGAATGATTGAACAATTTCACAACATATTCAGGAACTATCCAAAACGCATAAAAACGACCGTAAAAACATATTTTTAATAAATTAAGTTCCTGAAAATATGATTCTACATGTGATCTCATTCAAAAAGAGATTTTTAGTCAAAAATAGTATAAATTTTATCAGT
Source organism: Teleogryllus occipitalis (assembly GCA_011170035.1). NCBI lineage: Eukaryota > Metazoa > Arthropoda > Insecta > Orthoptera > Gryllidae > Teleogryllus > Teleogryllus occipitalis. Next base: position 65,524 of record BLKR01010066.1, read on the forward strand.
CAAAATAATGTAAATATCACCATACAATAATGTTAACATAAAATTTGATATCCCCTACAATACTGAAATATTTCTTAACTAAAATATAATTTCAAAATACGCAATTATACCTTTATATAAAAACATTTCTATAAAAATTGTTCTCAAATACATCCTTATACCCGATTTTTTCAGAATGAGACATTTAACTCAAATTGAGAAAAAATGAGAAAGAATGCTGCGACATTCAGACATTCGGTTTTCAAAAACAAAATTCCTCCCATTTCATTTCCAGTTGGACTGATTTCAAGAATGTTCGCAGTAAGTATGCATTTGGAGCTGACGAACAAAGTCCCAACGTCATGATCGACATTGGAATTTCAAATGTTCTCTCCCGAATAGACGGTCGAGCATCCCCAGGCATCTTGCTCCGCCAGCAAGTAAAAAAATGCCTCCTACACTCCGTCCCTCTACCTCCATTCCCTCGGAAAAGCATGCAAATTTAATTCCACGTGCTGTACCACCTCAGCGCCAGCACAGAGAGAATTCTTGCCGCACCTTCATTGGTGAGAGACGGACATGCAGATGAAGCTTCAAGAGCTTTCATTGTATTATCTCTCATTGCACAATATTAACATCTGAATGTTTGTTGATCATTATTAATATGATTGGTAAAGGTAGTGTAGTTTGAAAGTTGTTTTTTTTCTTCTCTGCCAATTAAATCGTCATTTCTTTCAATAATCTTGGTGACATAAACAAGTGTTTTATTCTCCAGAGAATTAAAAAAATCATTCCGAGAAGTTTTATTTCATTGCAATTAACCAACAGCAAAATAGGTAAAATTGTTTACGATTCTTTGACGTTCCCATTAGTACTGTGACCATCCGTTTTGCCGAGGTCTCGGAAAACGGAGCACATCAATATTCAAGAATAAGATAAGCTGTTTGAACGCGCGCCAACGCGCATGAATACAATCCGAAAATGGAAACTACGAACTATATCCGTAAGAGAGCGTCTCGGTAGTGTATGCGACACCGAGAGTCGGGAGAAAGAAAGCTTTCTTTTCTGAAGTAACAGCTGGAGAGTGAGGACCTACCGATCACGAGAAGGCGGCACCTCGTACTGCTACGGACTTCAGGACTGCATCTACGATAAAAACTCTTCAAGACATTCGAGGAGGTAATTATCATATTACAATGCATTAAAACAATTCATCAGGAAAAGGATGAAAGTATAAGTGACGCATTTAAAATCTTTGTAAGAGAGAGGAGTGTGAATAGCATGAAACTAACGAGGCCATTCATTTCTTTTCTTTGCAGTTTTTTTTATTTTTATATTTATTCTTCTTATACAATAGACTCAGTTGTCGTATTGTAGATTCTTTTAAATATGGAATTAAAAGCTAGTTACATTCTATAAAAGAATACGAAAAGAGTATCAACGGAAAACGAGACGGAGGCCACATCGTGAGTTGAACAACGGTACTGGAAAGGGGCGACCGTGCGGTTCTGCAGAGGGGCGGCTTTGCTCCCGACCGAGCTGCAAGGACAAGGACATCGAGCGATTGGAAGAGTCGACGCCGCAGATTTCTCTACGCCGTGAGAAGACACAGTAAGGTCGTGCCAACTTGAACAATTTGTAGATATTAGAAGGAATAATTTGTTTCGGAAAGAAAGTATTAGTACAGGTTCTTTATACCGATATTCTGTGAAAATAGAATCAATCTTTTCTTTCAAGAAAAACTTAGCTAATTGTAAAGTTGCAACTAGGAAATTTACGACTGGAATGATTAGGCAAAGTTTTAAGTATTCTTTGAAATTGATTTAAATGAGAGAAAGGAAACAGTGTAATTAATTATTAAGAGTGTAAGTTGTTTTCTTTTTTTTCAGCAAGACAAAATTCTTGTATATGTAAAGTGTTTTATGTTCATTTACTGTAACAGCAATTTAATTAGAATATACTTAAGTAAGTGGAAAGTGATTCGACTTGAGTTTCTGTGTAAGTGCATTCAATCCACAACGGCCCACATGACCCTGATCCCCGCTATTTTAATTGTATTTTTTTATTTTGCGCCCACCTTGAAAACCCATTCTGAGCTAGCCGGCGGAGGGGTGGGTCGCAACTGGCGCCCATAAGCGGGGCTCGATTATTGGATGCATTTACCAAAACTCGATTTGAGAAAAACTGAGACCAAAATTTGGTGGAACCAAAATTTCTAGTACAATTGAATCACAATTCACTAAGATTGCTGAACAGGTTACAGAGAACAAAAAAAGGTGTTGTGTAAAAGTGTGTTTTTTCTGGAGTGTTTTTCAAAAAGGGTATTATATGAAAGTGTTATCTGTTCGAGATAGTGTTTGGTATTTGTGTGTGTAATAATTTGTAAAAAGTGTATTGTGTCTGGGAAAGAGGATTGATTGATTCTAGGCAGTTAATACAGTCAAAATGGCAGATAAATATAACGCGGCTAGGAATTTAACTACCGTTGAAGGATCGTCTGGGGATTCAGATAGCGATAGGGAAGTGGGAGGACAAGCTCCAAGTACCATGATCGCGAAAGAAACGGTAGAAGTAGAACGAGGAACGTCAGGAGAAACTAGCATGACCTCGCCGACGGAATCACAGCAAACGCCAACGCGAGATCCGGATGAGGAACAACGAAACCTCGACAGGGCAAATTTAATGATGCAACGATTAATAGGACAATTCATGCAGCAATTAGATACGAGGTTAGGAATGCAGAATGAAAAGACAGAGGAAAATATAAAGAAATTAGGGACTAACTTAGAAACAAAATTAGAAGAAAATAACTCGGCAATAAATGCATTAGAAACTAAATTAGAGGAGAACAAGAATGCATTAGAAACTAAATTAGAGGAGAACAAGAATGCATTAGAAACTAAATTAGAGGAGAATAACTCGGCAATAAATGCTTTAGAAACTAAATTAGAGGAGAACAAGAATGCCTTAGAAACAAAATTAGAAGAAAATAATAGGAAGTTAGAAGAGAATTTAAAAATAAAATTCACTGAATTAGCAGAACAGTGGAAGGTCGAATTTAAGAATGAGATTCAACAAGAATTAAGGCAGGAACACGAGAAGTTAGAAGAAAAATTCACGGAACTGGGTCATGAATTAGAAGAGAAGATTGATCAAGTTACGAAAGGATTTGAAAATAGGATCGAAATGCAATCAGATCTTATAACCACCGTGTCCGACAGGCAGACTGAGATAGAACAAGGTGTAGAGAAGTTTCAAAAATTAGTTACTGAACAAGTTAAGGTTCAAGCTAGTAAATTAGATAGTGGAATAAAAGCTCTTTCGGAACAAGATGTGGCTCTACAACACCAAATTACAGCATGTACGAATGACGTTGTAGAATTGAAAAATCAAATTGAAAATTTACCATCGAGTGGAGGAAGCGTTCCGCACACGTATTTTTCATTACCGTGTACTCCTAAATTGAGTGCAGCGGGAGATGAAAATCCATGCGTATTTATGAGGCAGGTGGATAATTTCTTTTCTTTAAATTATGTTCCGGACAATAAGAAAACTCACATAGTCTATCAGATGATGCAGGGTAATGCACGAATATGGGCAGATAGTTTAGAAGAATTACCAAAAACTATGACAGAATTTAAAGAAAAATTTTACTCAAGATACTGGAACAATGAAACTCAAATTAATTTCAAAGTTAATGTAATGTATGGTACGTGGAAGAAAGGTACGATGTCCATGCAAGAATATGCAGAGGAGAAGTTAGCTTGTTTCAAATTATGTACTCCGACGATCCCTGATGACGAAATTGTCTGTTTGTTAACACGTCATTTTCCGTCAGCTACACAAAATTTGCTTAAGAATCTCTTGCCAATGTCCACGGAAAAGTTAATAACGCAGCTGGGATTGTATGATGCGACTTTCGTGTACAATGAGAGGTTACAGAGAGCAAGGGCAAATGTTAGTGGGCCGGTAGAAAGCCAAGACAGCAGGCAGCAGCAACATTATGTAAGCAAATCAGAGAAAAGAGGAACTTACAAATCGAAACAGCACGTAGAAGAACAGACCAATGCTAGACAAGATAGGACGCCGTCTAAAGATAGGAATAGAAAAAATTCTATTGATAGAGGAGTTTTCCAAAACAGAAATACTGAACCCAATACATCTCGCGGACATGAGTCGGAAAATTAGAAAGGTTTGTTTCGACACGCCATCCCGCCGCAAACCTAATAGAAGAATCTAGGGAAGAAGAGGTGGCGATATTATCGATCGAATTAATCTCATTTGATGACGAACCGTGGAACGAAGAAGAACAAAAGCAGATCGGATCCAGGCGAAAGTGTCCGAAGCTTAAGGTTAAATGTGAGGGTGTTGATACGTCAGTACTAGTGGATACAGGTTGTGCGACCTCCGTCATAGCGGAAAGTTTGTTGAATGAATTGAAAAACCAGGGAGTGGAGGTACCTACATTGCCGCTCGTAAAGTCTTTTCTGATAGTTGCGAATCGGAAAAAATCAAAGCCAATAACAAGACAAGTTTATTTGGATATAGAGATAGGCAAGAATAAGTATCAAGTTGTGTGCCTAGTAGCGCCGGAACTTTTATATCCGCTCATACTGGGAATCGATTTCATGAAACAATACGGGGTTGTTATCAACTTAGAAAAAAATACCATGACGTTAAAACCAAATAATCAACAGGATCTCGAATTTGATTCGTTCACATGGAATTATTGGGAGGCGAATTGTTTGGAGGAAGAAGATGTGAAGCTGAAAATTCGTTCGCATGTGCAAGGAAATTCTAATCTTAATGAGAATCAGAAGAAACAATTAATTGAAGTATTACTTAGGAATCAGAAGGTGTTTTGCAAAAACAAGAATCCAGTAAAAGATTTTCAATTCGAAATAGAACTAACAGATAAAACGCCATTCACGGGTTACCAATATGTCATTCCAGAAAACCATAAGGAGGAGGTGGATAAGCTCATTGCTACAATGGTTAAAGATGATATTATCATGAAGTCCAAAACCTCTTATCTAAGTCCGATAGTGCTCGTAGAAAAGAGTAATGGGAAGATAAGGTTGTGTTTAGATGCAAGACGATTGAATCAAGTTACCCTACCGTACAGAGACAGACCGTTGCGTGTAGGGGATTTAACTAATCAATTATCCGGCAACAAGTGGTTGAGTTCAACCGACTTCACTGCATCTTACTGGCAAATAGCGATAGCACCTGAATGTAGACAATATACAGGATTTATTCACCGGGGAATTTCGTATGTTTTCAAAAGAATGCCATTTGGACTCAAGAACAGTGCATCTGCTCTTGTGCAATGTTTAGACAATATCATTAACAGAGAGATGTCTAGCGATGCTTTTATCTATATTGATGACGTGCTCGTGTATTCGAAGACATTTGAAGAACACATGAACAAGCTAGATATTTTGCTGAAACGTCTGATTGAAAATAATTTACAACTGAATTTGGAGAAAAGTAATTTTTGCACTAAATAAGTTAAATTCCTAGGTTATGATTTGACAGTCAACGGAGTCAAAATGAACATGGAGAAGATGCAAGAGATAGATAAAATTGCACCGCCCAAAAACACGAAACAGCTTAAGAGTTTGTTAGGTTGCGTCAATTATTACGCCAGATTTATTCCTAATTTCGCCATGCACACTGCAATATTTCTTCCGTTGTTGCGATAGCACACTAGATGAAAGTGGGATTACAATCGGAAAGT
>BLKR01010067.1:0-71215 GCA_011170035.1 Teleogryllus occipitalis
CGGAAGTTGCTGGGTATTGATGGGAGAATCCACGGAAAACCACCGATCAGAGCAGTCAGTCTCTTAGAATTCTGCTCTAGACAGCGGCTAAATTCGACCTAGCGTCTAGTCAGTGTCATAAATCCGCTACCGTCGCCTCTCGGACTCTAGGACCTCCTGGAGTGAGTCGCTCCGAAGGCAGCTGTTGTTTCTCTGACCCTACTCTGTCGGTCTCGCATCTCACTTTTTCCGACTAATTTCCTTATTTTCCATCTTGCTTTGTCCACTTGACCATACTGGCGCGTTTTCATAGTTCTTAAGAGCAGCCGGTTCTAAATCCAAGGATTCTGACTTCTCTATTGCATTCAATTGGTCATTAGCCCCGTTAGTGTCGTGCATGATTTTCTCGGGAGATGGCGGTGATCTCTCCCCGCTGGATGGTGAGATCCGGTACCGACCTACCGTCGGCTAGTGGGGTTTCCCCCTAACCAGGACTCTCCCACCAGCGGGGCACCGCCCCAGCCGGGACAAGCTCTAAGCTCCCGACCGGACGCCCGGAATATGTGCTAGTGTAGTGCATGTTAGTGTAAGTGTGTGTGTGTAAGGGGAGAGGATAGGACAAGGAAGAAGAAGGACAGGTCGCGCGCGGTCCGTGGCCTGTTTGGTAAGGTACTGCTCCGGCATTCGCCTGGTGTTGGTCGGAGAAACCACGGAAAACTACCGATCAGAGCAGCCGGCCGCTAGAATTCTCCTCTAGACAGCGACTGAATTCGACCTAGCTGGAAAGCTAGTGTCGAAAATCCTGCCACCGTCAGGACTCGAACCTAGGACCTCCCGGTCAGAGGCGCTGCAGTGACATCAGTTGATGCACTGAGCTACCGCTCCCGGTACCACCGTCGGTCACCCTAACCAATTCTCCTTCAAATCCTCTGGCTTAGAATTTTTGTTTTTCTCGCTTCCTCGCGAGTCCTACTGCGCTGCAAACACAGCTTTGCCATCACATAACCATCACATTTTTCTCTTTTATTCGTGAAAAGAAACAAACGAACTCTCGTCTGCGCAACCGCCAGAGGGGCTGACCGCGGATACGCGAGCGGCTTCCAAACAAATCATTTTATTTGCAGAAGCGGCGGCTGACGGCCTTGGTTTCCTCGGCTGATGCGAATTGATTTAGTCCCTCGGCTCTTCGCTTCAGCCAATTGGGAATTATCAACATTAGTAAAATTGGAGTGTCTGACCGTGAACAATAATAGCTGTACTTTTGTATGTTATTTTTATTGCTATTTACTTGGTATTAAAGCTCATTCCATCGTTTTGCCGTTTTTTTCTCTATTTGTACAGCTAAGCCGATTTGAAGTTTTTTTTACTGAAAGATATAACATTTTATAAAGCAAATTCTATGCTACTTTTTTCAATGTTCGTTTCTTTCTTTTTATGAATCCACAGTTTGATTCTAATCTTAATGAAATTTTATACACTTCATTTTGAAAAATAAAATTCCTTTTTACTTGCAATTTCGTAAAATCCTAGTGGTTTTTGGCAATTTACCATTGAAAATTTCTCTCTCTCTCAACCTTTAAAGTATTTTAATTTAAGTGTGCAATCTTTCATTTTATCACGGATTTCTCGAAAACATTGAGGGATTCTGCCAAAGGGTATCCTAATGTTCTGAAGCCCATTGCATGTAAATTCGTAGCGCTGAAGGTCAAAATGGAAAATTAGCCCCGACGGAGGGCGTGGGGTGTGGGCAGACGGAGACAGGTTAGAGCAGGAAAGAGCAGGATAGAATAGGAATATAAATAAAATTACAGTTGACTCCGGTTATAGTGAACTCGGATATAGTGAACACTCGGTTGCAGTGAACTTTAGTCACTGGTCCTCATTCGCCTACATTACAAATAAGCGTAAGAAAACTCGGTTATAGTGAACCTGAACCTCGGCTATAGTGAACCTAGGAAATGCGTCTGGGAAATTAATTCTCTCTTGGAAAAGAATATATCGCTTTAGTGCCACAAATTCCAACACTAGGCAGCTGGAATTCCAATTGTGCAAGACGCATTGAAGGGTCAAGACTGCATACGATACTTAGACACAGAGGTCAATGTAGAATCAATTATGGAGAGAACACGAATTCTGGAGAACGATATTGAGAAATTACTAATTAAAAAGAACGAAGTAAACAATTGAAAAGAAATTGGTTTTGTAAGAGTTAATAAAGATATTGAAATTTTCAGTTCGTTGGGTTCAATGTGTTTTGCTGTATCTCTATGTTAATAAAATTAATCGTTATGGAGGAATTCTGTTTAATTTTACATCATCGGATATAGTGAGCCTCGGCTGTAGTGAACTAAAAATGTTAGTCCTCAGAAGTTCACTATAACCGGAGTCGACTGTAATTCTAGTGACACTATACTTAGGATTATATCCTTTTCCCATCAACTAAATGGTTGTGATAAGTAAATGTGTAGGCGACGTCTAGTTACTTTCGCTGGTTTGGAATAGTCAAAGGTCAAAGACTCATTTTTACCCCAGCATTACGTCTTACGTTTTTTTCCAGTCGGAATATTTTCTTGGTCTCTAAAAGAAAAAGAAAGATTTTTATGGTAGTATTTTTTTCTTTCTTTGTTAGTATCAAATACAAACTTTGTTATTGCAATCAGATCCCCAAATAACGAATACTTCCTCTATTGCGAAAGAGGTGATGAGAAGAATAATTAGATTTACAATAATACTTTGAATTATATCTGAGTTACATCTATATATATAAAAGAAAGTCGTGTTAGTTACACTATTTATAACTCAAGAACGGCTGTACCGATTTGGCTGAAAGTTGGTGAGCAGGAAGCTTAGGGCCAGGAGACGGACATAGGATACTGTTTACCACGTTCGACAGCGTTCCTGTGTGAGAACGAACGTTTTCGCGTGATTTCGCATGTTAGCGGTCATTGTTGCCTGTGGTAACCCATTGTTGTAACGCCGCACTGATAACAGAAGGCGATAATGATAGCCGCCTTTCGTTCGCCGTTATCTATATATATAAAAGAAAGTCGTTTTAGTTACACTATTTATAACTCAAGAACGGCTGTACCGATTTGGCTGAAGGTTGGTGAGCAGGAAGCTTAGGGCCAGGAGACGGACATAGGATACTGTTTATCCTGTTCGACAGCGTTCCTATGTGAGAACGCACGTTTTCGCGTGATTTCGCATCTTAGCGGTCATTGTTGCCTGTGGTAACCCATTGTTGTAACGCCGCACTGATAACAGAAGGCGATAATGATAGCCGCTTTTCGTTCGCCGTTATCTATATATATAAAAGAAAGTCGTGTTAGTTACACTATTTATAACTCAAGAACGGCTGTACCGATTTGGCTGAAAGTTGGTGAGCAGGAAGCTTAGGGCCAGGAGACGGACATAGGATACTGTTTACCACGTTCGACAGCGTTCCTGTGTGAGAACGCACGTTGTCGCGTGATTTCGCATGTTAGCGGTAATTGTTGCCTGTTGTAACCCATTGTTGTAACGCCGCACTGATAACAGAAGGCGATAATGATAGCCGCTTTTCGTTCGCCGTTATATCTATGTATACTACACCTATTATATATTTACGTTATAACCATATATACTTCACCTATGCACCAAAATACAGGAACAGTAATGAATGATTCATCTACTTAATTTTTTTATTTGCATTTTCTAATAAACAATTTAACTTAATAAATTCCAAAATCTGCTTATTTATTGCCTTGAACAGCCGATCCCTATTATTACAGCTTTGTATTTCTGTCTTAAACAAAAATCAATTCCAAAAAAAAAAACCGCTCTGCTTTGTAATAGATTTTTTTATTATCTATTTAATATCAGAGCGTTTTTTGAAATTCTTCTTTGTTGGAGAGAAAAACACAAATCTGCAATAGCTTTATTATCACGAGTTCAACAAGGATAGTACGGTTTCTCACAGTGAGTGCGACGCGAAAAAAGATGGGACCGACTGTTAAGGCGGAACAGAGTTCGCCGGGTCAGCTAGTATAGTATAAATCTGAAATGGCAAGAGCAATACTGAAACTACTAATTCAAATATGTATATGTATACATTCAAAATGCTTAATTTGGTATTTAAGATATTTTAAAACGAAGAATGCCAAAGTATTTAAGACACAATTTTTGCTGAGTAAATTGTTTGCGTGATTTTTGATGATTTAGCTTTAAAGCAAGTAGAATTTAAATGTCGAAGAGACGAGTAAAAACGTAGTCTTAAGGCGATCTAAAAATAAAGAATGGAATCTTATTTTTCCATTCCTAAATCTGATTATGAATAGTAGTGGTAATAATTTTACGTTCAACTTCATTCTTTCTCCCAAAATTTAGGAAATTTTAAATTTTCGACCGTTAAAACAAGAACAAAACGTACTAAACGTCGTCCAATTTCTAGGCGCATTGGACATTTTTCAAGTGGATAAAATAATATTTTTTTGAAACAAACTGAACGCGTTATATTTTGTCGTTCAGAATCTGGCAAAATTGAAAACCAAAAATATTATCGGACTTTAAAACTTTATATTTTTACTTATTTATTAAAAAAAGATTATTTTAAAAAAAATCTGACTTACGTAGTTCTGATTTATACAATTCCGTCCAACAGTCGTGATATTTAAATGGCAGAATCATTCAAATGTAGAAACATTTATTTCGGCAATTACAGGTTATAAATTGAGCATTATTTTACAATATAAACTTTGTCACAGCTTTATGAAAAGTTCAAGATATTATTTCAATTTATTTGCTGTACTTCAATTAAAGTTGAACTATAAAAATCATGCAATACGCTTCAAAATTCTGGATTTTCGTTAAAAAGTATATTAAAGTTTCCAAGGGGATTCCAGTAGGATTATTTAATTTACTAGAGACTACATTTTTTTGTTCATATTGTTATGTGAACATTCAAGGAAACAATTTCGTCAAACAAATAAATAACTTTCAACACTTTTCATTGAAATGTAAATATTAATAATTTTCCAAATAAATGTTAGGGATATGAGTTATCCAAATTCTGGAATTCTTATTAAGACTCATTCAAATCTCCACTATCAAACTTTACATTATTGGCGGTACGATAATTTTATTTCGATCATTTAAAAACTTATTTTTCTACAATTTTTAAAGAACAATTTAATTTTCCTATGTTTCCCACTGATAACAACTCTATATAAATTCATGCTGTGGGAGTGAAGCTGTGGGAGTGAAGAACGTCTCACTTGTGGTCCACAGGATCTAAATGTTTTGCAGCAGCAAAAGTCTTCAGTTAGAGCGTCACTATTCCAACGCGAGATTGGTCATGAGTGGGGCAAATGAGTTTAGTTTGTAACTTAAACCAACTAACAGAGTTGCATTCAAAATGATCTTTTTTTAATTTTTATTAAGGAAGTTAGTCCCACCTGAGTTGCAAAGGTCGTTAAGAGCGTTTACCGAGTCGATGCTTCGGTCCGAACGGTCGCGGGTTGTAGTTTCATTTACGTCCATGATCGCCTCCACATATGTTTTTCTAATATGCTCCTTTTTAAATAACGATTGAGTTGACTGGATGGACAGTGAGTATCCTTTAAGGTGTTGTTTCGTAAAATTTAGTGAATTAATGAATGGAATATAATTCCCGGTATACGAAGTTTTGAATGTACGTCCACACTGTCAATAACGTTTCAAACCAAAAACAAATTATTTTGATATAAATCCCTAGAGACGATATTGTCAATAAAATCATGGAGGAGTGAGTATTGACATAAACACAACTCTTATTTCTCACATAGAATGTACAGACTTAAAATCCACTCTTAAGAAAAACAAACATTACAGTCCTAACGCTGAAAAAGAATGTTCATTTTAAAACAGTATTTGTATAGAAAATAGAAAAAAAGGGTATTCACAAACTGAGAAATAAATGAATGTATACAACCTTGTTTTCCGTCTAGTTTACAAAGATTAGAAATATGAGAGTTATCACTTCATTGCCCAGATTCCTTTAATTTCATTTGTAGTGTTGAGGCCTCGACAACCATTAACTCAACCCTTATTTCAGTAAAACACATACCATAATAAACATAAATTAAGTAAAACCGCGTAAGAGCATGACAATCCAGTGAACTGATTTGTATTCAAAAGGTACAAATATGTCATAAACCGTTTCATAAAATGTGTTTAAAACTGTGGCGTGATGTACTCGTCATCCAACCGTGCTCATCAGGGCCAATCAGTCCTGCGCCGTCCTGCCCTTAGCGCCGTCCGGGAGCCTTAGCGCCTCAGGCCCCGCCCTCAAAGGGCGGCCAAAGGGGCCAGCCGGGGACATAAAACTATTAAAGCGGCCTCGTACGAGCGCGCGGGCGCGGCGGCGGCGCAAAGACAAACTAAACACAATTGTAAAATAAATAAAAGAGGAGAGCCAAGCTGAAAGATTCATAAAAATAATTAATAGCCGAACGGCGCGCCGCGCTGCCCGCGGGCGGAGGGGTGGGGAGGAGAGGGGGAGGAGGGGAGGGGCTCAAAAGGGCCGCTTGGGCGGCGAGACACGGACCTAGTTAAGATGGCTCGCGATAGCATTCGTGCACAGCCGTCCGTCCGCCTGCTAGCCGGCTCTCGCACGGAGACTTTTTCTCGCCTCCACGGCCGACTGTTTTTGCCCAGCGTATGCGCGCAGTTTCATTCAGTTGGTTGAAAAGATATTATTTCTAGATCTGTAGTTTGAATTGGATCTACCTCCGCCATGGAAACAGGAGCAACCTATCAAATTCTACGGACTGGAAAAATTAGTACCCTAAGAAAAATTTTTAGCACCACGAGTGAGAAATCAATGATCATGAGAGACTGCAATTCCACTAACAGGAGTTACGAAAGTGGTTATCTAAGTGAAGAAAAGAACGGGATGAACAGATAAGCGGAATGTCAGCTGATAGACTCATGCGCAGTTTTCAAGGTGGTAGAAAGCAGTAAAGAAAAAATTGAACACTTAAACCAAATAAAAAATGTCTTTCAATTCGTGAATTCCCTCTCGAGCGAAGGAAACTGATGAAAAGTTGTTTTGGTGTTTGATTATTTTCTTCTTCCGGTGTTTCATTCTAATAATAAACTACACGTATAAAAGTATACCTGTAGTATACCCTATGCAAATGATTATTGTTCCAATTAAAAGTGAAGGATCGATACTGTAAGCAACGCTTTAAAATCTGGAAGATAACGCATCAAAACGTGTACAATGCGATTGAGCACAATAGAACAGAAACGCTTGGAAAATTCATAATTTGTCACAATACTTTTTTTAAATTTTGAAAACGTGAAAAATACCTATTTAGAGTTAAAATAATAATTGAACTAATCCTAGCACATTTTAAAACAAATAATGTAAAAATTCAGTATAAAGGAAGTTTGATATATAAAGAAAAATCACTCACTTTTAACATGAGACAACACTTTGTAGAAAACTAAATTCTGCTCTGTAATTTTATACTGTACGCGCATTTCTAGTCAATGATTTTTAAGTTTCACTCCCCAAGCGAAAATGATCCACCTTCGGGAGTCTTAAGCAGTGAGAACCTCAAATAATTTTAGCAAAGTAAGTTGTATCGCTTTCCTACAAAGTTACATTTGAAATCAATAATTGTATTTTAAAACAATTATAATTTTAATAAATTAGTACCTACTCTTTTAAAGTACATTACATAACACTATTATGGCAATTTCAACCAATTTCAATTTTTAGTTCATATATGCTACCTCGATTTTCTATTTCTGATCAATTTATCTTGATCGTCCGAACAAATAGCGAGACGGTTCCTTATTTTCTCTTCTGGGCAATATAATAATTTTTTATTTCCACTGTCATTAAACGTTACACAGTTGTTGTCGTTTTAGATAGTCAAAGAAATAAGACAAATTCTGATTACAAAGTTTAGTGAATACTAAAAACTGGAAAGCTGAAGGATGTTTAAAAAATGACTGACCTTTAAAAAAAAGAAAACTGACATTTTCTTCCATGGTAAATTCTGGTTCTTTGTGAAAAATAAATTATGAAGCACCTAAGTACTTTATGATAAGAAAATAATGTCAAACTACACGTATTTTTTAAAATAAAATTATTCTCTTAAAGTTGTAAACATTTTTTACTTTTGTCTTTGGATTTGTAATATTATGAGACTTTGATAAATCATCTAAAGTTATGATTATGGAAAACATTTATTATTTTATTGACTTCTCCTTGAAGCGAAGAATTATAAAATTTATTAAACATATTAATACAATTGAGGTATATCACGTGAGGTATATCACGTGACAAGTTCTGATCACACACATCCTGTTGTGATTAGTTTCACTTTATAATCATACTACAGTTACGGAAACCGAAGTCCTGAGCCACCCCTTACGTTATATTACTATTTTTCATTCGTACTTTAAAAAATAGTAAAAACCTTAAATGTAACACATATTCAATAAATTTATGCTTATATTTCTCTCGTTACCATTAAACTACGAATATCATTGACATTAATTAGTAATTTGTTTTAGAAAGAAAACAATCTTCAGCGCCATTACAAGTAGTAATGAAAAAGTCAATGTGGACCATTTCTCGAACAAAAATATTTATTCTGACTGCAACATAGCCTCTCATTTGTGGCGAGAACCTTCACAGTTTACGAAATCTCCCAACATGAAGGCATAATAGAAATTTCATTTCTGTTGCGGATACGGGGCCGACATTTTAATTTACTTACTCGTTTCTCAAGTGAAGTAGAAGTTGTTGAGAAGTCGACCCTTCACGAAGTAAAGAACAGCTCTTCGTCAAGGGAGTGTTTCCTGAGGCTGACATGGGCGTTGAATGCTCAAAGGGCTGTCGCAGGCGAAGTTTAGTTCTGGAGCGCTCCACAGTTGACACTCGAATTTACGACACCCCTTTTCACACCTCCACGGAATCCCAGCGCTGTCCAGAGCGAGCTACAGACGAGGCCATCGTAAATTCCCTTTATATTTTATTCTCGGCGGAGAGAAAACTGTACATGCCGAGCAATAACGTGATGTGATGCATAATGTTACTCGCTTTCGTTGGCTGACTTGGTCGACAGAAGTGCGGTGAGGAATGTTTCTAAATGTTTTTGAAAGGTGGATGTATAGATAAACATACTAAGAGGAAAATAGGCATTGTGAAGGCTCCAGAAAAGTCAGATTATTCAAGTAAAAAATGTTAAATCGTGCTTCAACACTAGCTTTCTTCTACTTATCAGTAGTTGTACAGTACTAAACACATACAGAAAATTAGACAGTCAGAAAAGAGAAAAATCAAGTATTGAACTTCTGTTATTTCAATTGAAAACAAACTCCGTTACAAATGCTAAGAAGTACGAACTGAATTTTTTTAAAAAAAAGAAAGTCTATTGATGGTGGATCACGCCTTTAAAAAAATCTCTTTTTTTAAATTAAAAAGAAACATGATACAGAAATTCTACACTTACAGTTAATTCTATTAGCATAGTGTCCTTACAATTTATATAAATCCCAACTTCGTAAACAGTGACTTTTTACGCCCCCTGTGTAAGAATGCAGACTCTCTCTTTTCAACGCAGCAGCAGCCATGACATTCAAAGGGGCCGTTTAAAATGCCCTCGAGGCCTCAGGAATTATCTCTTTTGTAGAAAAAGACGACCCACGAGCGGCGGGCCACGCCGGGATCGGTGTCAATTGCGGTGTAATGATCGCCAGAGTTACAGTTTTGTTTGGATGCCAGAAAAAATTAATTCAACGCATTGCGTTTCATGAATAATTCAATATACTGTCGAACAAAGTCAGTTTTATCAAGTACATTTATTCTGCTTCCAAATTAAAGAAATTAAGGACTGTTTTCGTAGTCGCATGTGATGGGAAATACAGCCTAAACGCTGGAGCACATATTAGAAGTAGCCAATCTTTCCCGGCATCTTTTACGAAACATGTTTTTAAATTATAGAGATAATTTTACGAGCGATATGTAATGGTAATTGAAATAAATATTCAGAGGTTAATGTATGTACAAAGAACGCTTAACGAATGTATTTTCAAAACATCCGTACAGCATTACGTTGAAAAACGCGTGATCAAGTTTTCAAAATGTGCTGGAAGAAAAATGATTAAATATTAGTCAATCAACCTTTCGCACTCCAAATTATTTGTATAAGGTACTTATCAGAGATTCAATAATTAAACATTCTTGATTATAGTTTCACGATCTAAGAATGCAGTTTTCTATAGAATCGGAATATGTACTAGCAAGCGTTTGTGTTTGCCACAAAAATGACCTGTTGATCCCAATTAATATTTATAAACATTACCCGCAATTTCTTACCACGTGAGAATATTTTATGTTGTTGATGGTTCACGTGCCAGTAAACGACACGTAAAAATTAGTTGCATTGCTTTTAACTTCATCAATAAATTGATTACAACATAACATTGAATTGGACATAATTTACCAGGAGTATTTACACACGTATGATAAATTTTAAAATATATTTCGTGATTATCTTCATTAAAATTTGTTTTTGTTGAAGTTGATGTTGAGGTTGATGTTTTACCTAATATATTCAGCGCTTATGCATCTAAGAATAAACTTCATTTTTAACTTCATTGGCTTTCGTCAGTTTGTCACCCTTTCAAAGAAATTAGATTTAATTGATAAATTTTTAAGTAAAACTTTTTCTGATCTTTCCAGCCTGTTAAAAAAACTTAACTACAACACGCGAAATGTGAAATGAAATAAAACCGAACATTTTGTTTTAAAAATACACATGAATTGGAGAGTTACTTATATTTTGGGAATAAACATTTACGCCTGAGATGTGACATAATATTGTGAGGGAAAAGATCCTGTAGTTCCCAGACCTTTAAATTAAAAAA
Organism: Teleogryllus occipitalis; assembly: GCA_011170035.1. Taxonomy (NCBI): domain Eukaryota; kingdom Metazoa; phylum Arthropoda; class Insecta; order Orthoptera; family Gryllidae; genus Teleogryllus; species Teleogryllus occipitalis. The sequence goes on from BLKR01010067.1 coordinate 10,885, forward strand.
AACAATTTTAAGAATAATAAATAAATCTCATACACTTGATTACTTCACGCCGCTATTCATTGACCTTGGAATACTATCATTACCTTGTCTCTTCATTTATGAATAAGAGATTTTTTTGTCAAAATTGACTTACTCAAGGGTAGAAACATATTTTCATCCAATTCAGATGTCTATATAATCACATCATATTCATCAGAATAAATTACTTCCTACGAATAGTTAACGTACAAGAACATTCTTTTACAACATATTTGCCAGATGACAATAACCAATTATAATCGATATAAATGTTTAAATTCCAGGAAGAATATATTCGGCTGCATAACTGTTTACACACAACTAGAGACACCTCTAGCAGGTATTATAATTCAGCTTCTGGATCAGTAACCCCTATTTTGACAAGATTTTTCACCTAGTTTTTCTTAATATATCAAGAAATACTGATATTGACGCCGTTTTTGCTTCAGGATTGTAAATCTAGCCTATCTGTGCGATTTTTTAGCCACGGGGAAATACAGTGATTTCGTGTACAGTATCAAGTTCTCCGTGTTGTCACAGAAGTGCATCCACTCCTTCCCGTAGGTCCCGGTAAGAGAGAAGAGTGGAAATGTGCTGCTCAATTTTCGTTGAAATTAGTTTTTTCGAAGGAATTATTTCTTATTTTCAAGTTTTGCTAAAAACGCTTGTTACTAGCATTATTCACAATACGTCTTGGAATTAAATAAGGATGATTATAAGTGACGCTGAAGTTCAAGAAGATGTGTACAGATTGATAAGGTCTCACAGAAATTTTAACTTTTGTTTGACGTTGAATAAATAAGTAAAAGTAAAGATAATTCAATTTTGAATAAGAAAATTATTCGATCTCACTTACTAATAATCATTAATAAAAGAATTTTTACATTTATACAAAATAATCATTCAAAATCCCAAAAAATACTATTTTCATCTATTTTTCCTTACCTCTAGTATTCTCTCCTACTCAATCTACCCTCAAAAACGTTCTTTAGTTGGCCATTAATTCCAAGGTTAACAACAAATGAAAGGTGATCTTCTCTAAACAAAACAGATATGAATAATTTTGAGAATTTAATTTGTCTTGATATGGAAGGAAAAATTTGACTACTATTAAAAGACAACGAATGCCAATAAAACGTTGTAGAAATGTGGATAGGCCGGAGAACACGAACATACACGAAGGTACACAAAATATTAAACCAAGAATATTGAAGGCGGTCAGTGAAACGGTGGTTGAAGGCACACTCAAAGACGCAATGAATTTTTAAAAACAATTTTTGAGGGACAGTTTCATGGGGGGGAAGGAATATCATGACCTAGGATGCAGGCTGGAAGGTAGTGTGCATCAACTAAAATAAATATTTAATGAAGTCAGAAGCATCTGGTCGCGGCGTCAAGGTAAAACCTTCAGAAATCCATTATTGACAATGATATAAAATAATTATTTATGACACGAGTGGTAAAAGTGACATTCTTTTTTGCGAGTAGGAAAAGTTGCGACACGAGGCCGAGTGACGCAATCCTACGAGTGAAATAAAATCGTTTTTACTACGTGTGTCATCCACTACTTTTTAGTCATCCGTACTGACTTTTACGGATTTCCAAGTATAAAAATCACTTTTTTGGATACTATGATACATTACGGCCAATAGTAACTGATGCGGTCGACGCAAGTGTTTTGTTTTGTTTTATTTGTTGCATTCACAGTTTTATCTGAACAATTGAGTATTGTCGCACTCTTAGGACTCGTGCAGTAAGTGCACTAGCAGTGCAGTAGTGCAGTAAACACTAGTGCTAGTAAAAATTAACTTTTATCACACTGTGAGTGCTGTACAAGTAACCGGCCCCTCCCGCCCTGTTTAGTCCCACGACACACACCTCGCCATGTAGATCCGTTACTGTTTTCCAGTGAAGAGCAGTTGGCTGTGCGTTACCATAACATATTCAGTTTTTAGTAAAAAAAGAAGAGATAAAATATGAACAATGATTTTTAACTACAAATAATTTGAAATGGTATTGTTTTGGTTGTGGATTGACGATGCAGGTTTTTATTTGAAATATTTCTAGTTTTCTAATGTGAATTACGAATATAAGTTTAACTAATGATATTAGTACATAATTTAAACCATAAATTGAAAAGTGTTCCGGTCACCATACTTATAAATATTTCTATTTTTATGGCACATACCACCACTCAAATTAAGCATTTCTGAGGAAATATAACATACGACACTGCTCAACGACTGAAATACTAGCGCAACTGGAAAAATCAAGTGGAGATAAATACATTTACGGGAGAAAGAGAATTACAGGACGTACTAAGCGTACCTGGTTTTTGCTGGCGGTAGAAATTCAGGTATCACACTTAATATTTGATATTTTATGAAGTAAGCATTAACCAAAGAGTCCATATAGTTTCTGTAAGTAACGATTATTTTAAAATGTCAAAAAATAAGTCACATCAGGATATTCGTGTTTTTCGAGTTATGCCAGCATTGCAACCCATGCCCGACTCATGGCTTATAATGCACGGAAACTTGGAGTTTGATTCAACGAGCAGCCCCCAACAAGAAATGAAATTGCTTGAAAATGTATAGTTCGCACCTACAGGCTATCAAAATTGTCGGTAAATTTTGAGTCGCTTAGTTAGCACCACGGTGCGCCATGACTGCCTTGTTAATACTTGGAAATATCTTGAGTTGTTCTCCTTCGAAGCCAAAATGGGATGTGATTAGGACGGGAAGAGTCTGCTAATTTAATTTTGCCTTGTAATTTAGCGCGGGATACTTTTACAAACCGTAAGAACCACATGGACATTGTGTTTTTTCGCCCTTCGAAAATCCCCGCACCTCACCGGTATTGAACCCGGTTTCTGAGAGTTGGGAGGCCTGTAATCTTACCGCTTAACCTCCAATGAGCACATTATGCAGGTATGTTTATATTTAAAACCCTAAAGGCTTTCCTTTAGAAACTCAATTGAGCTTTCTATTCAAGAAAATGTTCGGGTCTTTTTGTTGAAATGAGAGGTATTCGACATTAGATTAACTATCACAAGCGCTTATTGACGGTTAAAATTAATACAATGAACGGTTATCGCCCATCATTTGTTCATTACGACTTTTCGATGTGAGAGTTGCAATCGATGTATCGAAAACAGTCATAGTTTCGTAGTTCAACGCAAGCAAGCGTGTGAGTGGGAGGTTACAGTTAGCAAAGCGAAGGCAGCGGGTTAATGTGCGAAGACCAACGAGAGTTTTGAAACGTGACGATCTGTGTGTGTATACAAACGTCAACTTTTGAAGCGCTACCAACAGTGACATTCTACGTGATAAACGCTTTCTGAGGACCTAGAGTTGGGCTAGTGGCTGGTCGTGTGAAAGTGTTTGTGTAGATAAATTAAGAATGAATGTGAGAGTGAATAAATACAACTAAAATAGAACAATAAAGAACAATACAAAGAACTCTCTATTCAAGAATATTTTTAATATCAAATTTTCGTACCAAAAGAGCCCAAAGTGGCACAGTTCTTAGTTATAAGTTAATTATAAGCTAGTTTTTAAGTACTGTAATATGTTTACGTTTTAAGCCTTCACAAAGCTGCAATAGCTGGAAAAGACTGCAGTAAATATTGTATCCCGTACATTGAATAAATTTCCGCCTCTCCCGGGTATCTGGAGAGGGGATAATTGAACCAGACAGACAGACACACAGGGGGACGGACGGACGGACGGACGGACGGACGGACGTTTTGAAAAAAAAAACAACAATACTTTTCGGAATCAGGGGACCCCAAAATGTGTATTTCCGTCTAAATCTCGAAATCGATTTTCCACCGCATTACATAATTCTCTGTATACTACATATATTACTCCGTGTACGAGAAAGTAAAAAAGTGCCTGGCCGCGGAGTGCCGCCGCGGGGAGGCGGGCGCGCGCCGCCCGGGCGCTGCGGTCTGTGCTCCTCGGCCGTCGCCCAGGCCTCCGCCCGCAGCGCGGCCGCGCATCGCCCGCCGCCCGGCCCGGCCCTGCCCGCCGCGCTAACAACGGACACAACTCCGTGAGCGAGAACGTCAGAACGCAGGGTAGGGAAAATAATATGTATCAGACTGTTTTTGGTCCTTTATTTTAAAGACACATTTTTTTACGGTAACTGTTTTATATAATATATTTCATGTGTTATGTATCACACTGTTTTCGGTCCTTTATTTTAAAGACAGAATTTTTTTTAGGATAACTGTTTTATATCAAAATATTATATGTGGTGATACAGAATAGGAACAGCGACGTTTCGGAAAATAATTATTTCCATCTTCACGCTTAAATGTCCAAACAAATAAATATAATATTTTAAACAATGGTCAGATAGTCAGGTATAAACAGAAGAATTACATAATATTAATGTACACAATTCACAACGGAACGCAGCTTGATAAAATGTTTTGACTATCTGACCATTGTTTAAAATATTGTATTTATTTGTTTTGACATTTAAGCCTGATGATGGAAATACTTATTTTCCAAAACGTTGCTGTGTCTATTGTGTTTCACATGAAATATATTGATATAAAACAATTATCCTAAAAAAATTCTGTCTTTAAAATAAAATACCAAAAAGTCTGATAAATTGAAAAACCAATAGATAGATAAGTAAACAAAATATATTTGGCATTTTAGTGTAGGATTAATCGTACTTTTGCAAACTAGGGGTGTTCCCAGGCCGAATCCCTGTTTTTATTTATTATCCTTGCCTGGGGGTAAGAGAGACGCGGGAGCAAGAGATATTCCCATGGCCGTTTCTAGCTTACGTGGCCTGTGTGAGCTTTTCCTTTCGTCACACAGCTACAGAAACTGAGGGGATGTGTTAAAAAGCTGCAGCTTCATTTTTACCCCGTCCGGGAATCGAACTGGGAACCGCCTCACATAAAGCTAGCACGCTGACCAATCCGATGAGCTTGAAGAATGAAAATACGAAAGAAAATATAGCTAGCCTACAACGTAAGGGATACAGCTCAAACATTGAAAATGTAGGCATCTGCGGCCGGAATCATTTAATTCCTGGCTGTCAGGGAGACGACGTGACCTAAGCACAATTGACTAAGTTTTGGCCGGGCATTTTGCTCTGAGGATGGTCGCAGTATTGCACCCGAAATACTGGCAATTGTGCCTAGGATGCGGAAAGCCAAGAATATGTAGTTAAAACATTGTCATTTTCTACGAGAAGGGTTTTATCTAGATCAAGCTGTTAATTGCGCGGCCGGTGATTAAGTTTACACTATGCACTGGCTATCTAGGGAACTACCATTTTCAAATTTTCATTAGAAACATTGTATTATTTTCTAATCATATTTATTCACGTAAGTAAAAAACGACGTTTGTTGATTTGTGACACTTTCCTTGATCACCGATAGTTCACAAAATGTGCACTCTAATATATTTTCAGATTAGTGTCAGAGGATCGACGACAAATTTAATTGGAACATCGTGCACCACTCGAACACTTCGAAGCTCAAACGGTGGTAGTGCATTGTTGAATTGAAATGTAGATTCTCTTTGTATAAATACTATCTGACAATGAGTTTCTCTGGATAGTATTCTGATGGAAAATATTCACACTTTATTTGATCGGCACCCCGCTGTAACATTTGTGTTCTACGGAAGACTTTCAAGAACACAACTATGTAAAAAATCTGACCGGTGTCCTTCCTTATAGCCGCCGCGGTTTGGTGAGTTTATGACTAATCTCTTCTGCTCGAACGGTTGTATAGTCACATACCACCGTCATAACAGGCTATTAGTGTTGAATCGCGGAGAGCCTTGCCTTGTTCTGACCCTACAGTCGGACAGACCACAAGTGAGTTTCACAGGAAATCTTTATCAAAGAATTGTTTTAAAGGAAAATGTCCGAAGTTAAAAAATTTCATTGCACGCAATTCTCGGCATACTGGATCCTCGAAGTTGTATGTGACTTCATCGAGATATGTAGTACCATTGAAAACGCGTCGAATGCAAATTAAAACGCCTTTGATTTTTAGAAGAAATACTATCATAGTTAATTCAATATAATCAGAGTTAATTCAGTAAATATGTCCAAAAAAGTTAGGTTGAGCCATCTCGACGGTTCGTCTTGGGGGTGTACTCCCACAATAGCTGATGTTCAATCGTTTGTCAGCAATTCATTTATCATTATCCCTCAAATATAAAAACTCACGTTCGTCCATATTCTCTCTTCTAATGCAATACATAATTGGTAGACATTAAACTTTTTTTAAATTATAAAAAGTCCTGGAGAGAGCAGTCAGAATAATCCAGGATTTTATATACATTTTATCTTAATTTGAAATTCTGTTCAGGAACTCCTTCGAGTTAATTTATCCACGGTTTAGATTGCTCCCAAAAAACAATTGAGGGTTTTTGGAAAATTATGTATTTTTGGTCCTAATGGTGAAACAGGCATTTTTAACTATTAAAATAACTACAAAAATATTGTTCACCGGCCTGGATAATTAAGGTCGTTCATTCTGAAGGACCGTACCAGCCTCGGCTCGAAAGGTCGTGGGTTCGAATCCCGCCTCGAGCATGGATGTGTGTGTGCGTACGTGCGTGCGTGTTGTCCTTACAAGTTCTCCCTACAGTTCCCTCCACAGTTTAAAACTCACAGTGGTCGCTATATGACCAAATCGGTTGAAAAGCGACCTTAAAAAATGTTATTCCTTGACGTCGTAGTGAGTTTGAAATTAATTGCGAGAGCCTACGTGAGAAGAGAAACAAGGCGATTGCCAAACAATCCCCCAAAGCCTACTGATGAGGCACCCAGATCAACGGTTCCGGTTGAACAGACGCTCGCCAGAAACAGCGGGGCCTCCGCACGCGCGACAAACGGCCGGTGGAGACCTTTCAGAACTCTTCACTTCGTAATTATAAAAATCATTCGATGTTTGTGAATAAAAGAGTAAACGTTTTCGTTTAAAATAAAAAAGTAAAAGCAGTGCAGACATTTGAAAATCGCATAAGTACTTTCTGACCTTGCACAAATGTGCAGTGCACTGCACTGCACTGCTTGCAGTAGAGATGGCGCGGCCCGTGGTTTGAAAGCTCTTCAAACTTTTACTTAATTCCTTTTTTGATGGAAGCCTATCTGTCGGTGAAGTTGCATAAAAATCTTATTAAAAGAGGAGGGCCGCGCCAAAGTTATTTGCGCCCTTCTGCAATTTTTTGTTTCCCGCCTCCGTGTTGAAAATTTTTTTGTTGCGTTTATGAGTGAGACAGGCTTTTGACTGTGAAGTCGAGCGGCGACTTGCCGCTTGAGTAATAAAAGGAACCGATATTATGTAATTCGAAATCAATGAAATTTCCTAAAATTGTATTACTACACTTAATTAATGTATATAGTATTATTACATTTAATTGTTCGGCCCATAATTTAACACCAAAAGAAAGTTTTTGTTAGTGAATAATAGAGTAAATGTTTTTGTTTAAAATAAAAAATAAAAATAATGCAGATATTTAAAAAATGCCTAAATATTTTCTGACCTTTCAGAAATGCTGCACTTGTGCAGTGCATTGCTTGCACTAGGGATTGGTTTGACCTGGGCACTAGGCCACTGCACTAGGCCTTGGTTTGAAAGCTCTTCAAACTTTTACTCAATGAATTTTAGATGGTGGCCTATCTATTGGCCTATTTACTAGTGAAGTTGCATAAAAAACTGAGCGTTCGAAGTAGTGCATATAGCGTGCAAGCAGTAGGAAATCGGAAGAGATTCGCCAAGACGATTAATTAACCGCACCGGTCGGGCACATTTTATTACTATGTCTGTACATTTACACATTTTCCACATGACACTCCGTCCGCAACACATGCATCTGCGAATTTCAGAGATTGCTGAAAAATCATGGAAGCTGATTCAAACCCTTGAATGTTTCAGTATATCTTTATACAGTGAGATACCTTTTCATTTTTTGCCGAAGCTCCTACAACACAAGATAAAACCTCCAATAGAGGCGACCATTATTTTTGTGCGCTGGTAAAGTGAACCAATCTCTTCGTCTTAGTGAGCAACGTGTTCTTCCAGCAAACATTTGAATGTTCGTCTTGTGACTCGTAATGAGAAACAGAGTGACAGGAAGACGACAGGAAAATCGGAGTATCTGCAAATCTGGAATCGTCGATTGTAAATCTCTGTCAACTCTTCTATTTGCAGCTGAAGTGATCGTGAAATGAGTTACAAACACGATGGCAGAGAATCGCATATCTATACTGATAAAAGGGAATTGAACAACATGCAACTGACATGTTACCACAAAAAATTGAATATGAATAAAAACGAAATTTTTACAGGCTGTTTTTCAGGATTGACGCAGTGCCCTTGCAAAGTTTGGTAAAGATTAATACAACACAAATGCGGAAAATAAATAATTTAATAATAGGCTGGTGAAGGTGCACCATGCTTATTATTTTTCGCCCACGGCTAAGAGCACGTTGGTTCCTAATACACTCTGCCAGAGGCCAGAACGGTGCAGCAGAACTAGTAGCAAAGAGATTCGCTAGAAGCCAGAAGCAATGCGAAAGAAACTTTTTTAATGTAATAACAATGTACTGTAAAAGAAAATGAAAGAAAATTATACTATTTTATTAAAATTTGAATCAATTGCATCAAAAATAATAATCTTAAACATTGTGGTTTATATAAAATTGACATTTTTTTCTCTTTCAAAGGGATTGGATATGAGAAAAGCCCTGGTAACGCTGGGTAATTTCCTGGATATCATATGTTGAACAGAATTTTTCAGCAATGGTTATTGAGTTCGCAAATATTAGGCAACTTTCAAATCGAAGAAAATCATGAGAGGTCATAGAAGAAATAATGTTTTTTTTCAAACTGTAAATGATTGAAAGAACATAAATATATTATCTAGAAAAAACTTATAGACATAAAAATTGTCATCAATTCAAGAAGAAAAGCATTATCTAAAGAGCTCATAATATTAAACAAGAAATAAAAATTCATATGTAGTCTTATGACCGCCAAAAATCGTTTAGATAATACATTATTTGTCTCATTGAATTAAGACTGTTTTGTCTTGCTGTCAAATATGTCACAGTCACCTGAAGGTTTTAAAGGTAATAAAGTCTTCAACTTTTGCAAACTCTTCATTGCTCTATAAAGTGTTAAGTAAAACATTAGAGGTTTCTTTTTTATGCACCGACGCCACGATTGTCGATGACGGGTGAGAAAGAGATGCCTGGAAGTTACGAAGGTTTGAAACGGTCTTTGGAAATCTTGAATTAATGTGGGGTCTGTTGTTTTTCTTTACGTTAAACATTGTAGAGCAGAGAGAGGTTGGTAAGTTATTAAAAAATTGTTGGTCAGATCTTTTATCGACTCCTTGAATTCTGATATATCTAATTCTCGTCGAATTTGTTGATTGATAGTGAACCATGGCACGTTTAATTTTGATCAGAGATATTCATTTTGGACTGTGCTTGGTTCTGCCCCTTCCCATAATGGGCGTGCATATGTCATTGTTTCTGTTATGATTGATTTAAAGATTAATAACCTGCATTTTACTCTGAACGGTGAACAACGATTTGTAATCAGGGTATCACAGAATTAACTCTGTCTCTGACAGTTTTCTGTTGTTGATTTCCGTGCACAATTTTGCAGAGGGTAAAGTCCAATTGTCCCAACAGGTAATACTTTATAATTTCAGAGTATTTTGGGCAAAACATTTGTATCTACCACATTCAAGTCGCATCTATTTTCCGGCTTGAATTGTTATGAATTCTATTTGAACACGAAATTATCTTTGGTTATAACAATTCAAAATAATTTAAATTTTTTACTCGACAAATGTGAATAATTCATAAAAGATTGTGATGCATTACCAAATTTAAGGTATTATTTTTAATCAGTAATACAGTAATGTAGTACACGACTGATGTCGAAAGGTTTCAACATAAATCATAAAGTACTTTTTTAAGAAATATCACTTCGTTGTTAAACTGATAATCTCACATGCAAATTAATAGGTTACAATTCTTAGGTTTTGCAAACTATTATTTATTTTTATAATTTAAAAATGTTATCAAAATTTTATGTATGGGATTATGAGAATTGTGTGTAATAATTGAACAGTTCTCTGAATCGACGCATAGTGAAGAGTAATTTCAATAAATTCAAGTATCACATTATATGATGTTTCCAGGTTATAATAATAATAATAATAATAATAATAATAATAATAATAATAATAACAACATTTATAACACTTGATAATATTTTAATTATCAGAAATTATTCATCTCATAACACGTGATATTTTTATAAGATATTAATATATTTATTTTCTCAGTGACTCCAAACATTTTACGAAAATATAAACTGTGACTTTCTCATAAACTTGCAGGATGAAACGCGCCTAAGAGTGCAAAATAGACGAATATTTTTACTCTTATTTTTAGTTCAGATGCAGTAATCATTTTGTAGTTTAAATTATTGTTTAATAATCATTTGTAATACTATTAGTGCTTTAGAAATTCGCGAGAAAGATCTATGACCTGCAAAGCGAAGAGTGGATTTGTTACAATTCCCAAAATACATAAGTGGTATTTAGTATGACTAATTAACGAAAAATATGTTAATAAACAATTCTAAAAATATTAAATATACAAATAAAACGAAAAATATGGATATTGTAATTTTAACATTCCAGTTCATTATGAGGTGTCTTAACATCACTGTCTCCTGAATTTAATTCGTGCCAAACATAGAAGTTACTACGAAAATTAATTCAAATGTTAGTTTGTATTTTAAAATATAAATTTATCAACAAGAAAATTATATAAAAATAACATTCATAATTACAAGAAACAAAAAGAACATCAACTAATTAAATTATCAAATTAAAACTTCATCACTCCAGTCATCCAACATTTTTGAGATCTCTTCATTTAATGTTTGTGATGAAAGTTTATAATTTATTTTACTCAGCAACAGTTGCCAAGTGCTTTACCTACTTTTGTTTGTTTTTCACTCTTTTGGGGGACTGTAATACTTATTTTCTCATCTATTTCTGAACGCGATGTTTCATTTTTTGCTGATAGATAGCTGAGTTTGTTTGAAGCTTGAGTCAGTTTTTCTTACCATTGAACAGTCAGCATGTATGCGAAATAGTTAAATTTATACTCAAAATACAAACCGATAAACTAATAATATTCGTATTTCAATTTAAATATTTTATCTTCCTCCCCCAACGAAAATATTCGCGTAAGTTAAATGAAGATAGAAATTGTCTTGATTAAATTTCAGCTTAACTTTATTTACGAGAAACCATAAATCTTGAAGTATTTACAAGCTACTAAAATCTATAATTGAGATAAACATTAATGCTAGAAATTACTGTTGAAACATACCTTCTTTCTGATGATAAATAAATGTGAATTGCCATCGATCATCACCTTGTTTGCGTTCGTCGTCTACAAACAATGGACATGTCACTATGTTCTTTCTCAAGAACCTCCATGAGCGTAAAATTACCCCATGGAACAATAGAACATTGCAAAGTTTTAGAATCTATAGTTATTTATGGCGTTCCGTTCACGCACACCTGGGCTGTCATCACTCTTGAAACGATAATCGTGAAATGAATCTTTCCAAAGGATGGCCCAACAGAATAACAAGAAACAAGGTAGACAATACTAAAAATAAATTTTGAAAATTGTATTTGTGTGAGTTGATATTGCGTCAATACAAAATTAACATTTGTTAGTTATAAATACTGTGAATTAATTACTAGTGTGAACTATCGAGATTCCTTATGGCTATTTCTCAGAATCAGTCCCTCAAATTTACTATCTCTTTCACTCACAAATTTTCAATAGATTGTATTTATTATAGAAAAAACATATTAGTTTTTACTTTTCGGGATCTTATGAGCTTATGTAATAAGAATACTGATGAAATTTAACCCTGTGCACGCATATAAAATATAACAAGAATTTAAACGCAGAGATATACGTTTCTGAGTGTTCAGAATTGGTACATGACACACTCATTTCTTCATAGTTTTTTACGTGTAGACAGCTCCAGCTTTAAATTTTTACCGGAGACAGCGTGACGTTTTTACGCCTATTGTAAGCCGTCAGTAATTGGTCACAAGCTGTTTTATTCCCCGAAAACCTCAATACCCCATTACACAAATTTAATTTGTCTTCACTAATAAGAAATTGGTTTCGCTCAAGACAGTCAATTTGTGAAAAGAATAATTGTACTGAATTTAGACTTAAATACATTTGACTGGCGTTTCGAAATTGCCATGAATAAAACTCGAAGTGTAACGTCTCCTTTTCCGGACAATTCTCTGGGTGAAAATCCCAGATCCTCCAGTTTTCTAAAGGGTTCTTTAAAAACAACTTCTTTGGCCCCAGGATATCCGGTGATTCAGGCGTATTTTATGCCTTTCCAAACTGCGGGGGAGCGTTCAGAAATATCATCGTCCGCGGAACACTCCTTCTGGCGAAACGTAGGGCTATAAAAAGAAGTTTCGTATTCATTATCTTTCTACTAGCTAGCTTTCTTCCTCTTTCAATCCCATCTCTATTCGCGTAAAAGTGTAAAGTAGACAAAGCAATGATGCAGACGTTTCTTCAGTGGAAACTGTGGAGGGAAAGGTAACAACATTGCTGAGTGAGGAAGGAACCATATGATGAGAACAGTGCCAAATGAGACAGTACATGTGGATGGGGTAGAATAGGACAGGCTACAACAAGAGGCAATTTTGCTGGTAGTTTTGCCATAAACTTATTTGGAAGCAGCATAGGCTTAAAACTTCAATAATATACAAATCAGGGTCTTTTATCTTAAATATATGTAAAAGCATTTTCTGCACTTTCAAAACGCGCTTCTGGTAAGAATGATCTGATCTTATTTGATCTGATGTTTGGCATACTCACATTTGAGCATTGAAAAGGAAAGAGTTTCATCATTATGGCCTCCTCGTCTTCTGAACAGATGACTAACACTAACACTAAGTCTTTCGACTTTGCCTCCCAACTTATGAAGAGTATGAGTGATGGCTGATGATGAGAGATGAATCATTATGGCTCATGGTTAATAGGCGATGGTATGAGAAACCAGCCTCTCTAGAAACTTGTGGCTAAACATTTCCTGCCTTAGACGGTACTATAACTCGCAGACTGCGTCTCCATGTAGTCGGTCCTTGTTCTAATTTCCTGCGCTGCCGAGGCAGACCCTCGTACGAAAAGGTTTCTGTCTTACGATGCCGGTATTCCTTACAGTCATACCTGAAGTGAACGAATGATATTGGGAGGTTTGTGTTTATGGTGGTATGCTATAAATGATGATGGAGCATTATCGAAATGAGAGGCTGGGAAAACTCCGAGAAAACCTTCCCGGAACCCCCTATTTCCACCACAACTTCCACGTGTATCGACTGGAATTTGAAGTCCGATACTCAGAAATAAAAGATGAGCAATCTGATTGCTGTACCACAAAATAGGGTCACCTCTATTAACGTTTACCTACCATTTAATAACTCCGTTGTTTATGATATGAGTGGTAAAAATGAAATATTATTTTGCGAGTAGAAAATGTTGGGGCACTAGGCCAATATGCCAAGTGGTACAATCCTACGAGCTGAAGTCGTAGGCTTCCGCAGCCAGAGTCATGTAAATGATCTTGGTTGTCCGGATGACGCCGCGTCGAAGGCTGTGTTGCCGGCAACACAGCCTTCGAAAATCCTGCCACCGTCGTGACTCGAACCTTGGACGTCCCGGTCAGAGGAACTGCAGTGACATCAGTTGATGCCCTGAGTCACCTCTTCCAGTGGCGGCGTTGCGCCGAAGGGCAAAGAGAAGGGTGGAGGGAGCTCGTCGAGGCGAAAGCTCTCACGGTGCCCATACACTAGCGAGCCCGGCTCGGTGCGCGCTCACATGCAGTTGTCTCAGGCATGGACTCTCAGTCGGCACCAATTTACTCTTTTCTTTCTTTTCAATATCTTTGATCTTAGGAATCGCGTGATTCCAGTACTTTCCTGCAAACCGTTGTTCTTTTGCTCCGGTTTGATCAGTGCATTGTGTCGGGTTAATCAGCGTTTACGAAAGTGCTGGGCAAGCATTTCTCTTAAATTGTTTGTTCATGATGTTTAGGATGGTAAAAAAAGATTTTAATAACGTGAATAAAACATGCAATTTGCTGTGTAAACAAACAAATGTGATGAACTGTTTGTGTATTAATTTTTTAAAATCTTACTTACTACCTCTACTGGTTCAGGAATTAACGAATGGGGTTTCGAAGCCACGTCTCCTCTGAAAAGGCCAACGTGTTGTGGTAAGTGTAGACTGAAGTTATGAAAATGTAACAAAAATTTTGAAAACGTTAACGCTTTTGTGTTAATGATATTAAAAATATCAAATGTCTCATGAGCTGCTGCCATCACGCTCACTCATCATATTCAGATGGGTTGATCGAATTTCTGATCTTTTGAAAAAATAATAAAGATAGCTCGGCACATCCCATTTACAACTTGTAAATATGTCGGCTGTCAGAGAGGGAGTTCCGCAATACATGATGCAACGGACCGGAATTGAAAGAAGAAGTTTTCAAACTCACGGAGTGTTCATATTCTTTATATTTGAGAGTTTCGGACAATTTATTCATTTGAAAAGATAGTGCGTAATTATTCTTTTATCTTTAAAAATAATTATGTTGTTATTTTATATATTTAAACAAACTGTTGTTGTGTGTTAAATGGAAACAGAAAACTGATATCTAATTAATTTGTAATTTAATTTAAAATTGATAAATGTAAGTATAAATGTTACTCATAGAATCTGAAAATGCGCGAAGTGTAGCCCTTCCAACGATTTGACAAGAAATAGAAAAATGTTTACAAATGCTTTATTGTAACTGTCGGCACTACACTAGCGAGCCCGTACCACGAACTGGTCTCGTTGGCATGGGCCGCTTCAGGGCCTCTGTCCCTCTCCTTCTTTCCTCCTCGAGCCCTCAGAGGTGCATTGCGGCAATTGACGCGTCGATTGCATCTTTCTGTGTTTGAATTTAACGACGCCCGGACCGGCCTCGTTCTTGCCTCTCCCGGCGCGTCGTTGCATACAGTACCACAATGGTACTTACTCGCTTTGTAATGGAGTCTCGTTAAATATTATGAATTATACGCAGCTCAGGAGTTCTTAATATAACAAGGAATCAAAGATGGCTTTCTTCGTGAGAAACAAAACTTAGAATGTTTTATTTTTGAACAATTTTTCATTAATTATTTACTTTTATTTTATAAATGCTTTGAAATTTACTTTGGTATTGTTTTATTAGGAAGTAGTCTCGACTACCCATAGGCTCTAGTTTCTAGAACTTCGAGTTTAGTTAGTGCTATTGTTGCTAGGATGTGGAGACTTTGAACATGTCATATCAAAGACGATTTACATAGTTTTGGAAGAAGTTTTATATGTAGATCTACCTCCCTTCTGATGAAATAAAAGAACTCAAATTCGCAATTTCCAAATTGTTGCCTGACAAATTACTAATATTGGTTAGTAATATTCAAATACGTATAGAACTGCAAATGGGCACAAACAATGGACATATTGGGAAAACCAATGTAATTTAATGTAATAAGCCAATGTAACCAATGTAAAAATTTTTACTACACATTCCCTTTTTCTCCATACCAATTTATTTGGTTAAGAAAGAAATTACGTCAGCCCAATTAAATTAAATAACATTTTTCTAAGGATTAACTCAAATCCTCCAAATAAGTATCACCTCTACCACAATCAACATCTCTATACATTTAAAATGAATATCTATTTAAACTATTTGGACATTTAAAAATTTATGATTGAATATTACCTCTGATTTATCGTCACACACCTGGTTAATCCATCCAGCATATTGTTGAAGTAAATTTATGTGTACTTTTGTAAGTAACATTTAGAACTCCTCGATTGCAGAAATGCTTATCAGGCAAAAATATTTAAAAAATAAAAATAAAGACACTTTGAAATTAAATTAGGCCTAGAAAACTTTATGAACAAAGAAAAATGGTAGAAATGGAAGAAGCGTTTTGAGCGAGATTTTACATATTTCAATAGTCAAAATAATATAATTCTTTTTTTATTTTTTTACGATGGTTAAATTTGTTAATCTTATTTATAAGACAGCCTTTTTTATATTTTTGTACTTTATTTGTATACTAATGTATGTATTTGAATCCAAAGGACCTTCCAAGAATTACAATAATATAATCCTTACAAACTTTAACAGCAGCATTTATTTATTAATATCCCGTTATTATTATTATTATTATTATTATTATTATTATTATTATTATTATTAATAATAATAATAATAATAATAATAATAATAATAATAATATTAAGAATTCATTTCAAGAGTTTTGCTGGCGAAGATAAGTACTGTTGCTGTGATGAAAGTTTAATCGAGAATAAAATAATATAATACAGGAAAGAGCGTGATTGAAGTCGCACTTTAATTGTTTAAAAATACATAATATTTTCACAAGACCATTCACAAGAAATTAGAGATCTTTTTTCCTTCAAATAAGACTATACAATTTACGTAAAGCATAACTAATTTCTCAATAATACAAGAATTATATGAATTTAAAAAGAGTTAATAATCCGTTAAATATTAAGCAATAAATAACACAGTAAAATCAAATTATATAGATTCTGACTGAATGTACTTTGATTAATGAATAATCACATATATTTGGTTTTACATCACACTCCCCATCTTCCCAACATAGGACCATAATCGATCGGTCGCTCTACCTGTTGCGAGGAAAAGGAGACACAAGCGAACGGAATGTTGGAAACACTGCAACATTTTCAAAAACGCACTCGTGTAAAAATGTTAATGAATCCTGTTTAAGTCAAATAATGAGAATTAGGAAAGGAAAATAGATTTCTATCTTGTTTAAATTCGCTCTTGTAGAGGCATCATCTTGAATTTGCAAATCCAATTTGCAGACTCTCTTCTGTTTTCAATTTTCAACGCAATAATTTGCTCAACATCATATCTCTTCCAAATGTTAATTAAGATAAGAAATTTGAGGGAAAAGGGTCTTTTAGAACTTGATTGCAGTATAAACGTCGCCATGAATCTACCTTCATCTACGTCTGCCCCGTGTAAACCTATTATTATGAGATGTGGAAATCTTGTATTCCGAGATATGTTCACATAGTTTGCGTGGATGATTTTTTACTGAAAGGTGTAATATATAACGCGGAAAACACATGTTGCACGCAAACCTCTAATTGCTCAGCCCAGCATGTGATGAAATTAACTGAAGATTGGCGCAAAAGTTAGTTGTTCGTACGCTTCAGAGATTGGAAAAATAATCTTTTAATTTCTAAGTATCTGTCAGTGACAAGGGACTAAACTTGGACACAGTTATTGGATAAGAGATGAGAAAAAACAAGTGTAAAGTTTCTTATGTCAAATTGCGTATGCTTCTTGTCCGGAATATTATGTCGAATTCATGCGTCTCTTTTTACAAAGAGAAGTTTGTTGAACACTGAAATTTACTTCAGAGTTTTTATATTCAGATAGCAAATATGATTATAGATCGTATTCATGAAGAGTCAGATTTGCATGTTGTATTAAAGAATTTCAAGAATGTATGTTTAATTCGTGGATGTATTTTGGAAGTTTCATAATTTATATATTTGAGTTAAAACCATTAATCTGAAGTGATATGATCTAATGGTGCTAAAATTTGAGTGTTATGATTAGAGGGCGGATTTCGATGACCTAAAACTTTGCAAAACATGATCAATAAAATAATGTAAAAATGTTTTTAAAATGCCCTAAAAACAAAGAAAAATGACGTAAAAATGTGATCGAAGCCAATTGGGATGGACATATCAAGCTGTTGGATTTGATACTGATGTAATGGACGCTTCTTCCATTCGTTCACGTGAACTCAGCTCGCAAACTTTTGGCGAGGACTGTTCTTTATCAGGAAATCTGTTTTATAGATAGGTGATAGATATTATTGATAGGTGTCACAGGTACCTTAAATTACATAATCACAACGGCTGACTTTACTTTTTCTGAGCGAAGAAATATAAAAGACTACTCAGGAATTCTGTGGAGAACATTCCCTGCATCTCGTACATATTATTTCAAGGAAGCACCATTAAAATTATATTAAAATCGATTAAATCAGTAAAAAATGCATTAAAAATGAAGGAAAAGAGTAAAATATGACTTACTAGTCGAAATCAACGGAAAATGCAAAATAATGACCTATAAAAATGGCTCATTTCCTTTTGTCATAACATTAAATTAATTTCTACACCAAACGGCATTGTTCTAAAGTGAAAAGAAAAAATGACATATCATTAAAATCCGCCCCCTATTTATGATCTATGGTGATAAAATAGCACGTACTTTCTCGCCCGTAATTCCATTCAAAATAAATGAAAAGTACTCACATTTTGGAAAAATTGTATTGTCCTTATTTCAAAATCAATCGTCAAGGAACAGATTTTATTAAGGTAGAATACCTCTCTTCATAATTGTAGCTGTAGGAAAATGCCGAAAAAAAATTTGAATTTTTGCAATTTTCGAGATTTCGAGTTATCAACGACAATGAGATCTATTCCGTTCTCTTAAACGTTCTTTACATTAGAAAAAGTTAATAAAAAACGATGGAGACTTTTTTTGAAAATGATCCAGAGCCTGTAAAGTACTCCCCAAAATTAAAATATCGAGCCGCGATTTCAGTCAGATCGATTGGGAAATACAGATTTTGGAGAAAATCGGCTGAACGGTTTAGCCGCTAGCGTTGTTCACAGACGGACGGCGGACAGAGAGACGGACAGACAGACAGACGGACGGACGGACAGATGGACGGACGGACAGACGGACAGACAGACGGACGGGCAGACGGATGGACAGACGGACGGACAGACGGACGGACAGACGGACGGACGGACAGACGGACGGACAGACGGACGGACAGACGGACGGACAGACGGACGGACAGACGGACGGACGGACAGACGGACGGACAGACAGACGGACGGACGGACAGACGGACGGACAGACGGACGGATGGACGGACGGACGGAAGGGCGGACAGACAGATGGACGGACGGACGGACGGACAGACGGACGGACGGGCGGACGGATGGATGGACGAACGGACGAACCGACGGACGGACAGACAGAATCTCGGGCGGGCGGGCGGACGGACGGACAACTTCTAAAAGAAATTTCAAAAGGAATCGGAAAAAGAACATGCGATGCTAAGCATTCTGACATGTCACCAGCAAAAAATCCAATAAGAAATTTCTTTGCTACATTGCAAAACACGATGAAGAAAACATTTAAACTAATAGTCCCACAGCTGAGCATGGCCACCCAGTCGCCAAAATTGAATTCTTTATTAGAATGTAGCTCCTACAGTTTTGAGCCTATATGAGATGATTTTAACGTAATAACGATGATGCTGATGATATGTTTTTAAATGATAAGGAAGCAAATATGAAATGAGACGTTGTGGAAACAGAAGAACCTTGATCGAACTTTAAGGGAACATTTGTCCATCATGGGTCGAGTGGATCGACCGAAATTGGAACCTGATATAAGCGTAAGATGAGCAATGTGGTCCCCAACACTGCAATCGAGATGAAAGTAAATGAGAAAAAGCAATGCACGAAGATTAACTGACGGCTTGTTTCAAAGGCAAGGGCTCCCAAGCAGTCGCTCGCAGAGCAGAGCGGCCCAGCGCCTACCGTCTTCAGGCGCGCGCGAAGCCGACCGGAGCGGAGCGGCGCAAAGGGCGAGCGACCGCTCCCGGTCAGCGACGGCGATCGCCGCCTCGTTAAATATTAATACCAACAGGCAGCAGGGGGCGGGGGCGGGGCGCTGGGAGATCCTGCTGTCTGCCTTGTACCGCCTCGCCCACTCCGCGTCGCCCTGCGTCGCCCCGCGCCGCCCGGTGCTGCTCCGGCCCGCCTCGCTCCCCGCTTCAGGCCGCCCCGCCCCGAATCGTCCAGCCTCGCGCCCTCACCCTCGCCCTCGCGCCTCGCACCCCCTCGTCCTCTCCCGTATCGCCTCGTCCCGCACTACCCTCCCATCACCCCGCCTAGTCCTGCCTCTCCCCGCCAGTCAGGCGTCCCCCTCTCCCGTCCCATCTCGTCTCCCTCATCATGTCGCGATCCGCCTTGTCCTTCTTTGACCCGTCCCCTCCCGCCTCGCCTCGGCTCGCACCGCCCAGCATCGCCACACCTCACTATCCCTCGCCTTTCCCTGCACCTTCCCGCCTCGTACCGCTTCGCCTCGCCCCGCCTCGTCTAGTCTCGTCCCACCTCGTCCAATATGACTTTCTCCTGACTTTCCCCGCCTTGCCCCGTTCCTCCACGCCACGAACCGCTTTGACTCGTCCCGCCTCGCCGTATCCGCCCCACCCCGCCTCGTACTCGCCAAGTCCTGCTTCGTCCAACCTCCACCCGACTTACCCCGCCTGGCCTTCCTCCTCGCCTCGTCCCATCTCGCCTCATTCCGACTCGCCTCGTCCCGACTCGCCTCGTCCCATCTCGCCTCGTCCCATCTCGCCTCGTCCCATCTCGCCTCGTCCCATCTCGCCTCGTCCCATTTCGCCTCGTCCCATCTCGCCTCGTCCCATCTCGCCTCGTCCCATCTTGCCTCGTCCCATCTCGCCTCGTCCCATCTCGCCTCATGTCGACTCGCCTTGTCCTGACTCGCCTCGTCCTGACTCGCCACGCCCCGCCTCGCCCCGCCTCGCCCCGCCTCTCCCCGCCTCGCCCCGCCTCGCCCCGCCTCGCCCCGCCTCGCCCCGCCTCGCTCCGCCTCCCCCGGCTTACCCCGTTCCTCCTTACCTCGACCCGTCTTGCCTCGTCCCCCGTCGCCCCACCCCGCCTTGCCGCATCCGCCCCGTCCCGCCCCTCGTCACATTCGTTCAGCCCCACCTCGTCCCATCCGCCCGCCCCACCTTACCCATCCTGCTCTCCCGCGGCGGCGGCGGCGGAGGCGGTGTCGGCGGCCTTTGTCCGGCACATTCCCTGACGCTCTTACAAATTCCCGCTGTCAGCCGGGAGAGGGGGGCGGCGGGCGGCGCGGGGCCGGTGCCTTGATTTATGGGCGCGGGCCCCGGGGCTAAACGCGCCATCAAGTCAGCCCGCCCGCCGCCGTCGCCGCCGTCGCCGCCGTCGCCGCCGCCGCCGCCGCCGCCGCCGCCCGGCCTCTCTCACCTGTGCTGCGCGCCGCCGCCGAAGGCTCCGAGGGCGGGGTGCGGAGTGGCGTGGCGGGGCGGGGCGGGTGCGCGGCGCGCTGCGGCACGGCGTCCCGGCCAATAGACGCGGGATGCACTAGCGCCCATTAACGAATAATGGACCGTGGAGGAGGAGGCGGAGGCGTGTGTGTGTGTGTGTGTGTGTGTGTGTGTGTGTGTGTGACGTGTGCGTGCACCCGATGGGAGAGAAGGGAGGAAGGAAAGAAGGCAGGCTCGATGGAGTGAGTGTGTGCGGACAAAAGATGACAGACTGAATGAATGTGTATGATGTTGCATGTGTGGTTGAGGGTGTATAAATACATGTAGAAATAAGAGAGCTGGTTTATCGAAGTACGTGATAGAGGATGAAAGAAGGAAATTGAAAGCGTTTGTGAATGAGAAAATTTGGGGGCGGTAGATAAACGACTAAGAAACCAACATGCCGTAAATATGAATGTAACTCAAAGGCTGAAAAAGAAATTTTAATAAGATGAGAGTTGCAAGTAACTTTTGGTAAAGTAGGCGGAGCAAAAAGCTGCAGTTTCGAACACAGCAAGTATTCTGAGCTGTTTCCCCTTAGTGGTCGTGGCATGGTCAGCTTCTTATCCGACGAGGGATGCCATCAGAACTTCTTATCCAGGCAATCATTCGTCTATAATCATCATCATTCACGATTGATCACGCTATCATCATCTATTCACAGAAAGGCAATGGAAAACTACCACTAGTCACCCGTTCAGGGTAGAGGAGAACAGAAATTGGTGAGCCTCGTCTATTTTCTGAAATGATTTAGGTATTCATCAGATGAGATTAGGGTTTGAGTGTGGCACTTGATCAATCGAATTAGGGTTTCAGTGTGGCCCTCGTCAGTCCACATAAAAATTTTGTATGGCTTTCAGCAGATCAAATTGTGTGTGGTACTCATTGGTTTAGATTAGGATTTCAGTTTGGTCCTCAACAGGTCAGATTAAAGTTTAAATATTGAACTCATCACGTCAAATGAGGTCAAAAGAGAATTTGTGAGTGCCCGTCATTAGATTGTATTAGGATGTGACACTTATTATATTAGATTAGGTTTTCAATATGAACTCATGAAATTAGATTAAGATTTGATATAGCACTCATATCAAATTAGGGTTTGAATGTGACCCTCATCCTAACATATTAGAATTTGAGTCTGGCACTCGTGAGCTCAGATTAGGATATGAGTATGAACTAATGAGATAAGATTAGAATTTGATTATTGCACTCATAAGATCAAATTAGGATTCGTATGTAGCCTTCATCAAATCAGATTAGGATTTGGGTGTGCCATTCGTGATATCAGATTACGATACGATAATGAACTCATGAGATCAGACTAAGATTTGAGTATTGCACTCATCAGGTCAAATTAGGATTGGAACGAGATCAGATTAAGATTTTAGTATTGCACTCATCAGGTGAAATTAGGATTCGAACGAGATCAGATTAAAATTTGAGTATTGCACTCATCAGGTCAAATTAGGATTCGAACGAGATCAGATTAGGATTTGAGTATTGCACTCATCAGGTCAAATTAGGATTGAAACGAGATCAGATTAGGATTTGAGTATTGCACTCATCAGGTAAAATTAGGGTTGGAACGAGATCAGATTAGGATTTGAGTGCAGGGGCAGCGGGGGTCGGGCGCGTGCGGGGGCTCGTGTGTGGAGGAGCGGGCGGCGCTTATGAATGCGCGCCAGCTGCCGCCGCTGGAAGCGAAGGGGGCGTGGCCACCACTCGACTTCAATTACGCCAAACCGCTGCCCTCTTCACCCCTCCTGACCCCTCCACTCCCCCACCTCCCCCCTCTCATACACCTCTCACAAAATATTGCACAGTGCAACTTCGCTATGTTCTCAGTGTTGTACGTGGACCACCGATGTAATTTTGCTCTTCTTCTTAGAATAGCCATCTCAGTAGATTTATTTTTAGGTTTGTGCTGAACTTACGATTAATGTTGAATGTTTCAGGTAGTTGCTGATACTTCGACATTTCCATTTTATGCTGAATCTTTGTTCTGATTAGAAATAGTCTAATCTTGAGTACAGTCTCCTCTACGTACTTTTTTCACAAATAGTTCCCTATATTATAATTACTTAGGTATTCCTTTGTTCACTAAATAAATGTGCCTTACAACCTGGCTGCATTGTAATGTCTGGAAAACAAATCAACCTAACATCAAGATTCCCTGTGAACTATGTCATGGACTGCGTTACATACTGCATATATTGCGACCCACCCGTCCGACTAGCTCAGAATGGGGGTTTTCTGGGTGGACGCAAACAAAAAAAAAATATTTTTTTTATAAGAAGAATGGCGGGGTTCAGGGTCGTGCAGAACGTTGTGGATTGGATGCAATTACTTAAAAAAACACAAGGAGAATCACTTTTCACACACTCAAATATATTCTATAAAAGTTTTGCTGTTATTACAATTACACGAACCAATCAGAAGATAATTTAAATACACACTGATCATAAAATGCTGAAAGGAAAAAAAAACACAAAACACACTAGTCACTATATACAAGGTTTCTTACTCTCTCTCTGAACATTCAATTTCAGTTACTACTTTCTTCAATCATGAGAAAGGTTTAGAAATGTTTACTTTTTACAAATTAACAAATTCTACTTAAAAATCAAGTCTGACAATTCTGAATTGATCTTGTCCGTAATAAATTACTCTCTCTCTTTCAAAAACAATTCTGAGAATATCTGTAACTGATTACTCCTTCATTTTCTAGTTTTACCAGTTATAACTGTACATTTCCAATTTTCTTTTGAAAGAAAAGGTTGATTCTTTACTCGCGTGCTAGGGGTGGAAAGAAATTGTAATTATACTTTTCTTATCGTTAAGTATGACAAATACGTCTCCCCCCTCTTTTCTACGCCAAGACTGCAACCTAAACTTTCCTTCCAATATCTAGAAACTGTTCGCTAGGCACGACCTTACGTTTTCGCTTCTCGGGTGCGACGCGAAGCTCCCAGCGGCGCGGCCTTGAAGTAACCAACCTCGGTCTGAGGACGCCGTCCCCTCCACAGAACTGCTCGCTCTTCCGTCGAAGTCTCGTTGTTCACCAGCACGTGCCCACCGTCTCGTATTCAGTTGAAACTCTTTTCGTATGCTCAGATAGAATTGTATTGGCGACGAATTCTTTTAAATTGAGCACTACAGATTTACAAGAGCCACTATTACGACGATAAACGAAATTAACGAGAGAAAGAAATAAACTGAAAATAAAAGAAACGAATTCATTGGTTAGTTCATGCCTATTCATTACTTCTCTTATCACTTCTCAAATTGCAAAATTAAAATGTTTCACTTCGTCTCTTTCTTTGAGAATACGTTTATATCAATTGTATTTATTTATTTTTTTATTTATTTATTTTACGTCAAAAAAACAGTTAAAAACTGCGTATGACGTGCTATGGGGAAAAGTGAATTGTGTGCACATTGTAAGGAGATAATTACCTCTTCTAGTCTTCTTGAAGAGTTTTTCATAGAATGCCTTCCTGTAGTCCGTTGCAGCACAAGTTCCCGTCTTGTTGTCGGCACGTCCGAACTGGTCCGCTGTTGTGTAGAGAAAGAACGACTTTTTCTCCGTCAACTACAGGGCTCGCCCGATCTAACGTGGCGATCTCTATTGATCTCTTTAGGTAATTGTTACCTTCTCATATCATTCCGCGTTGGCGCGCGTTCAAACAGCTGGTCTCTTGTTCAGGACATTAATGTGACCCGCTTTCCGAGGCTTCGGGGGAAACGGATGGTCACAGTATATACACTGTGAAAAGACTTATAAAAATATATGACATTTTTTGAAGATATACATCGTGTGGGAGGCACATGCATGATCTTACAACAAAAGTACAAAGACAGAACAAATGAAAGTATTTACAGAAGACGGTTCTTAACAATGCAAACAAAATTCTAATGTTAATCCAACAAGGAAATAAATAATTCGTAAATAAACAGGAATAATAATTTATTATTATTATTATTATTATTATTATTATTATTATTATTATTATTATTATTATTATTATTATTATTATTATTATTATTATTTGAATGGAATATGAAACAGAAATTGTTAGCTGTCACGACTAAGAACCTCAGTCGTTACGAAGAATAAAATGTCAAAATTACTCTTGAAGCAAAACAAAGCCACAAACAGAATTAAAATTGTATCTACCATCATTCCAAAATTCAATCTGAAAGCGTAAAATAATGGTTTGCCGTCAGTTCCGATATCTATTAAAAATAAACTCTCTTTAGTGGCCTGAAATTTTCTGGAACGTCACGAAAGAGCATTTCCATTACACGGGTTCAGAACGTGAAATTTATTACCTGCGCTGCGGCCGGAACGTCAGGCGAAAGACGCTCGAGACAGCGTCAGACCAGCGCGCTGGTCGCCCACGTCAGGCGCGAAAGAATCCACATCGTCTGTGCCCGTGAAAAGTGACACAAGTCAAAATTCAACATTTTTGATCCAAGTGAAATGAATGTATTGAGAAAATAGTCGGTTTTCCCTTACAAAAAAATCATGATGAGAGTTCCCATAATAGAGTAAAACATTATGCTTTGGCTGCGAAATAAACGGTTTCGCTCAGGTTGATCGATTGATTAGTAGTTCTGGGTGCGACAACTACTAAGGTCATTAGTTCGTAAGTGTAGTGCATGCTTTTATCGCGGGAGGGGACGGTGATCTTCCCGCGCTGGCTGGCGAGATCCGGCGCCGAGCTACTTCGGTTTTTTTAGGTCGCTTTTCAACATCTAGGTCATATAGCGACAATTTTGATTTTTAAACCGTAGGGGAAACTAGGAAGAACACGTATGGGCAACACAAACACAAGCATCCATGCCCGAGGTGAGATTCGAACCCGCAATCTCCTGATCCGATACAACTACTGCTACGTCGGTTTGCGGGCTCCGCTCAGGTTGAAACCGTCCTTCTGCGAAATAAGTATTTTTGAGAAGTGCCACTTTTCTTGTGCTCCGACGATATCATTAGCGGCCGAGCATTCCAATCGTCGCTCTGGGCGTCCCGGCGCGAGGCGTCGTGGAAAAGCCATCGCGGTGGCGCCCCGAGCGGCCAAGAACAAAAGCAGAGCGGGGACAATGGCGAGGCATGGGCCGAGGCGCGGCGAGGTCCCTGCTGGCCGCCTCGCGCCATCAATTAGCTATGACAGACGCGAAACGACGCACGAACAGCGACGGCGCGGCGGCACGACTCCACGCGGACAAAAGAGGCGCGGCGGCCGCCTTCCAATGCGACGCGAGACGCGCCGCCCAGCCGGCCCGCGAGCTCATCCGCCCGCTCGCTCTCTGACTCGACCACTCGCCGCTCATCCGGCCGTTCTCTCATCTTGTTTTTGGCCCGATTACCAGCTCTCTCAATGGCTTGCCTCTCGAGCTCGCCTCTCGGGCTCGCCTCTCGGGCCCGCCTCTCGGGCTCGCCTCTCGGACTCGCCTCTCGGACTCGCCTCTTGGACTCGCCTCTCGGACTCGCCTCTCGACCTCACCTCTCGGACTCGCCTCTCGAGCTCGCCTTTTCGCCTCACCTCTTCGGCAGGCCTCGTCGCTCCTCTCTCGCATGTTTGTTTAGTCACACCGCTGCTCTCTTGACCTCCCTCTGTGTTTGCACTCTTCATCGTCACCTCCTTGACGCGTTCGCGCGCCCTCTCACTCGCTAACTCGCCCGTCGACCAATATCACCCGTTTGCCGTTTGTCGGTTACCACCTCTCCCACTCACCGTTTGTTTACATTTATGTCATATATTCTCAATATCTTTTGTTTATTCATCCCTTCTTTCCTCTCGTGTGTTTCTGAAAAAGGAAAGTAAGCACACATTACTCCGTCTCTTTCACGAGTGCTTTGGATCATCATGTAATTTCTCAATTTTCGCAGGTTTTTCATTTCTTTATACTACATTGTAATCACAATTTTTAGACCTCTTTTATTCTCGAACATATCGCCATTTTTGTTGTTCCCCCCCTTTTTTCTATATTATCTGTTAATGATCTCCCTTTTTGTACATATTATTTTTTTCAAGCTCCTTCCTGCACGTATTAACACCTACTTCATCGACATTTGATCTCGGAGGCCGTACATTTGTGTGCGTGTGTATATGCGAGTGTGTGCGTGGGTGTATTCAGTACCCGTCACCGCTTCCCGTGCCACTGCCGCTGTTCGAGTCCGCGCTCCTCAAACTAGACCCCTCGCCCCAGCACAAAGCACAAGGACGTTGGCGGTGAATTGATACTGACGTAATGGATTTCACCCGAGCGATTATAAATAATTTGAAGACTAACGTGTTCCCAAAATTGAGTTTGTTCCCCTTGTTACGGACGAGGTCCAGGGCCTCGTCACGATTTTGATTACGAGCGCCGAGTATTTTTATACCGCCGCGGCCACTGCCGTTCCGTGTTCTGCGGAATTGTCGACCGCCTCCGAAAGAGCTTCGTAACAACGTTGCTTTCAGGCGAGGAGAAACATGACCTCTTTGTTTCCTGATCGATTTGTCGGCGGCGGTGTACAGCTATTTTTCCCGTCCACAAAAGACAACGTTGGCGGTTTACGTGACGAGCTGTGCGTTGCGTATCGGACGCGAACTGCAGCGCGGAAAGGCCGAGGGCGAGGGCGAGGGCGAGGGCGAGGGCGAAGGGAAATTCCATAAATATGCGTTCTCCACACGGTGCGGCACGGGGCCGTTCCGGCAGAGCAGCTTTCAGTGGTCGACCGTAACCGAATGTTGGCGCAACCGAATTGACACGGGCGGGGCCTTGCATAAGAATACACAAACGCGTAACAGGCTCTGAATACAGTGCGGCGACCACAATGCTCCAAAAAGTAACTCTGGTCGCTATTATGCGCATGTTGACAGATTGCATTTGTAGAGGCGCGAGGCATTGTGCGCGCGTTCATTCATCACGGGGCCTTTGTCCCACCGCCACCCCCCGTGCCCCCCCTCCCCCCTCCCCCCACCTCCTTGCCGGGGTCGAGGCCGCCGGGATCAGACCTCGCTACACGCCTTCGCACGGAGACCTGCTATCGGAAGGCACACACTCCCGCCCCCACCAGCTTTGCTACAGTTGCTTGTTATGTCCTGGCAGTGGCGACTGGAGGTGCATAAACCTGAATGTTGTAGGTATGCGTCATCTCATGGAAACCTTTTTTATCCGTGGTCGTTTATGGTGATCTTTTAAAAATAGGCTTCAGAAATAAAGATTATATCTTACCTCACTTTTAAAATTCCATTATTGTTTTTCCATTTCGGGAAATCTCGACCTTCTTATGATGTTGAAGTCTATTAATAATTATTACGTTAATAATTAATTAATTAATTAATTAATTAATGAAAACAATTAATTTTAATTCATTGTTAATAAAATTGTGGAGGTCGTTTACTTACAAAATACTAATTCACCAAAATCACTGAAAATAGCTAAATTGTTAAGTAAACTGAATAAAAAGCAGAGTCAGTCAAGAACAGAATACGTTCACAACGGTTAGGGATATGGAATTCCCTTTTAGGTGTGTCAGTCAAATAACTCGGTGACTAATATCGAAATGATGTGATTATCCTTGTGTGGGAATCTCCTTTGCTAAAACAAATAGTCGATCGATGTATCTTTCGCTCCCACGATCTCGCAAAGTTCTTGCATCACAGCTTAGGGAGGTGCTGCTCCTTGCGACTATGCTGGATATTATTTGCAACTTTGTTGAATGAGTGTGGGATGGACGAAGAGGTATTGAGTTTCGGCTCGTATCTTTGCATGGCGATCATGATATAGTAGTTGTCTTGAAACACCCTCGGTGACGTCAAAGTTCTTAGAGAATATTTATAAGAACGTCTATCGAAGATAGAGCACTTACATACAACGAAATTATTTTTTTGAAATGTTACGTGTCTAAGGAAATTGATTCATCTACAAATTTGCCTGGAGTTTGAAATGAATATTGTTTATTGTGCCAAAAACCTCCAGTGCATTTCTCTGCACAAAGAACGTTGCACATATGAAACGTCGGTTTTGAGTCAAGGGAATAAATAGGCTTAGAAAAAGTCTATTTTTACTACCAAAAATTACATTAAGATTGTTGTCAAGACGGAGGGAACACAGAGTAAAACACTGTCTTTTACCACGAAAAAGAAGCGTCTCTCAAGCAAAAACAATTCTGCAAAACAACAGTTTTCAAAACGTGTCTTTTCTTCCGCAACAACATATGTTACGTACTGATAAACTGACAATTTAGAATTGTTTGAACTTGGTACTTCACATTATAATGTAGCACTGTATATTTCTAAGGGGGATCATGAGAAGGGGCACTTCGTTATACAATTATGTTGAGTAAATGAAAAATATTCTTATATTACACCAAGTTGTAGTTTTATTTATCTGTGTCGAATAATTACAGCGTTTGCTTATGTTACATATGCAACACTACTCTCTAAGAAAAGTTTCAATTTGCGAGTATCTCAATTGTGGACTATCCGACAGTCCAAAGTGAAACTCACCACAAAACACACATGCCAAGCCTACACTCCGGCTTCGGTATTCCAACGTACGCATTCAGAAGATGTTTTCAAGATTATTAAATAACGTTATTTCAATTATTTCTTGATATTCGCTTAAAATTTAATAAATTTAAATAATTTAATCAATTAATTCCTTTACAAACTTAACGATAAAGAAAATTATGCTCAATTTTTTATTAACATTCATGCAGATTATAAATATTACAAAGTGTTTTCGAAAGTAAATTAAAGCACAGAAGCTTGAATACATTGACCTAAAGGCGCTGGGATAAACAAATTAGCAGATATAATAATGCTTATTTCTGCAAGTGAGCTTCACCTCGGTGACAGATTTTTTACAGAAAATATTATATTAACAATAAATAAGATTTGAGATATAAAGTCAACGACAAGTTATGAAGACATAATTTAAGAAGTGAATATACAAATGCTAATTACTAAGGAAGTCATTGATCATATTAACATTACTTGCAACACATTAAAAATATTGAATAAATAATTTCTGTAACGTAATACATGTCCAAAATTGGAAAATATTGACAATACATAGTCTATTATTAATGGCAAAACATAAAATTCAAAATCGTTACGAAGCACATTTTAGCTCTTTTATTTCAAATTGATCAGTTTCCCTTTTCGGCAATGATATGCTTTTCCTGTAAAATTGTTCATGCCTTTAAAACCACAATTAAAACATTGTTAATCAAAGAACATTTCTTTCATTTTACTACGCAATGCCATTGTTAATATTTGCTTTGAAATCATATCCTCTTCCAGCATTTCCTGAAATAAATTACAATACAATGGCATCTGTTTCACAAATACGTAATTTGAAACATGGCAACAGGTTCATTTTTAATCACGTTCTCTTGTAGTTTCCATATTAAAATAAACTATTGAGCGAACTAGACAAAGTACGACTGTAACTAATTCCTCCGCATTATCATCTGGACAAATACGCTTCCCTCCAGGCGGGAGCGCATTCTGAGCCAGTTGGTCCGTAGATCGGCGGTCTCAGATAACGCGTTAGCAACGCTGGGCATTCATTGTACGTCTCATTTTAATCCAGAAACCCACACAATGCCGCATCCGTCTGTGAGACGTACGGCCGTCGTTATTCTTCGACGCAGTCGCGGGCGCATGCGCAGTCGCTCGGCGAGGGCGAAGCGAAGCGAAGCGCAGGCGGCCGGGCAGAGTCCCCGACTGCGCGTCGGCCTGCGCGCGCAGCAAGCGGCCCTTGTTCGCGGCCCACCGCCCCGCGCAGCGCGCACACCGCGATTTGCTCCCTCCGAGCCTCCCTGGGGGACTTTATTTATAATGTCCTTTAATGGGATTCTAAACTCCCGGCGCGCCCGCAACATAATAGAGTTAGGAAAGGAACTTATCTAAATTATTGCGTGGAGGCGCTCTTTCTTTCTTTTTTTTCCATTTTTTTCTCTCTACCCCCTTTCTTTCGTGGAAAGAGCTCCGGGTGCGAGCATAAACCTCTGGGCCGGCGCTATTGTGGCGTCAAAGCGGCGATAATGGCCGGAGGCGTCGGCTAGTGAGGGCGGGCGCCGTATGCGCTTTCTGTTAGCGCCGGCCGCCGCTCCGGGCCACCTGCCGCGGCGCGCTGCACGCGACCGCCCGACCGCCTCCGACATGATACTGCGTCGCTTTGCTCTCTTCTCGGTCCGCTTCGCTCTCTTTACGGACCGCTTCGCTCTCCTATCGCGCTGCATCTCTTTTTTCTCTTGCCATGGTGCTCTCTTCTCG
Source organism: Teleogryllus occipitalis (assembly GCA_011170035.1). Taxonomy (NCBI): domain Eukaryota; kingdom Metazoa; phylum Arthropoda; class Insecta; order Orthoptera; family Gryllidae; genus Teleogryllus; species Teleogryllus occipitalis. Next base: position 42,518 of record BLKR01010067.1, read on the forward strand.
GACAGTTTCGCTCTTCCTCGAGCCACTGTGCTCTTTCTCGCGCTGCTTCGCTTTCTTCTTGGACAGCTTCTCTCTTTCTCGCGCAGCATTGACTTCCTCGCCGATCCGCTCTCTTCTCGGGTCACTTCGCTCCTCCTCACGTCGTTTTGCTCTCTTCTCGCCCTGCTTCGCTCTCTTCTCGTGCTGCTTCACTTTCTTCTCGTTCAGGTTCGCTCTCTTCTCGTTCAGCAACGCTCTCTTCTCGTTCAGCATCGCTATCTTCTCGTTCAGCATCGCTCTCTTCTCGTTCAGCATCGCTCTCTTCTCGTTCAGCATCGCTCTCTTCTCGTTCAGCATCGCTCTCTTCTCGTTCAGCATCGCTCTCTTCTCGTTCAGCACCGCTCTCTTCTCGTTCAGCATCGCTCTCTTCTCGTTCAGCATCGCTCTCTTCTCGTTCAGCATCGCTCTCTTCTCGTTCGGCAACGCTCTCTTCTCGCGTATTTTTGCTCTCCTCTCGTGCCGCTTCGCTCTCCTGTCGGGCCGCTTCACTCCGCTTTTTTACCACTACGATCTGCTCCGGCTCCGCTTCCTAGACGTTCCTATCCGCATCTTTGGCGCTCCGCTCTCCCATCACTCCTCTATCCCGCCCTTCACTTCTGAGCCGCTCCGCTCTGCCCCCGCAACGTTCTTTTCCCACGCCTTTCCGTTCGGATCCATTGACACTCTCCTTCCGTGCTTCCCCCGTGACGATCATCTCGCTCACAACCTCGTTACAAGGCGGCTCATTGGTGTGCCATTATTGTGGCGCGTTCAGCCAGCGTTCGTTGCGCATTTTCACGCCTTGTTAATGGGCGCTGTTGTAAATTGTGATGGAATTTGCAACATTATTCTAGTACGTCGAAGAATGAACAATAGACCTTTGTACTGTTAAACTTGCCTCAGAGGGAATAACTCTAAGAAGGAAATCTGTCACAGCGATAAAATTCGGAACGATTTATGTCGAGAAAATCTCTTCCTAAAGAACACCTGCCTAAATCGTAAAAGAGTTTTTTCAAATTGTCTCCCATACGTGCCTTTAATGTGGAAAAATAAATTTATTTTTGAACTTCAGTATTTTTGGGAAGGTAACGACGGTTTGGCTACGCATTGAACAATAGATTTCCCATTTCTACCTAGTGAAGGTATCAGAAAATCAGAAAAATATCATTCAGCATAATATTTTTCGTTAGTTTTATGTTGCATTGCGTATGTTTTTTATGATGCAAAGTTTTTTCTTGATAAAAAATGAGTACTTGAAATTTAAAAATATTAAGTTTTTCTATTTTTGAAACGGATGAAGTGAAAAATTGTATTTTAAATCCATTCGGCTTATTTTTGTTTTTACAGTTTTGCTTCTATTGTTAAATTTATTTATTCTCTGCAATAAATTCTCACATTTTGTATAAGTTTCTTGTCTAACGTAGCGTCAAAATCACAACAAAAAATGTAACGACATAAATAGATATTAATATACAATTTATTGAAAATATAAATATTATTTGTGGACTAATTAATTTTCGATTTTGTGTGTTTTGCATGAATTGCTTGAATGTAATTTAAGTATCATGACTCTCTTTTGTTCCAGGATGTCTCCAACATTCTACACCCTCACGTCATCGGGATCTCTAGGCAGACGTGGATCAAAGAAGCAGGCGTAAACCTCAAAGAAGATGAGCCGTTCCTCACTGCTTCAATCAGCGTTTCACACAAGTGATGCAAAGAACGCTGACATTTCTGTAGTAGTATACGTGCAAAGCGACTTCACGCCAAAAGTTACGTTGTCTGTAGATGCCCGTCTGAAATAAAAGAAGAAAGTTTCAAATCGTATTCCGTACATTGATTATTTGAAATATGTTTCTAGAATGTGAAATCAGAATATTTTAGCAGGCAAAATTAAATACTAAAACTTTTACCTGCGTCGTAAATTACCGCCGCGTTGAAAGAAACCTCTTCAGCTGCCGGATGAGGGATACAGTTGTGCTTGATATGGGGCGTCCTGAAGGCCTGAATTCCGGAAAGGGAGTTGTAACCGCAGCAGCACATTTCGCGCGTTGCAAGGGCGTCTCGCTTTCAGCAACTCCACAGCAGCGGGCCCCGCACGCCCCCTCCCCCCTCAACGCGCGTCCACGCCGTTCCCACACGCAGTCTGCCTCAAACCGCAGCCCCCTGCCCCCTCTGCCCGTGCCCCACAAAAAGCACAAAAGGGCCTCCGAAATAAAAGTGTTCCTCTTCGGGGCCGCGGTGACGCAAGCGGTTGCGGGGAACACAAGACGATCGCCAGCCAGCCAGCCGAATGGCAATTAGCCGCAACCTATTTAACCTAATGGCCTTTGGCAGACACAAATCAGGTAATTACGAATTACGCGTCATCTCATCCTCGCGAACGAATCGAGCCGTTTTAGAATTTCCTTTTTTTATTATCCTTTCATTTTTTTTCACTCTCCTCTTATTTCCGACATCGACAGCGGCGAGTTGCGGCTTTTACCACCGCCACTCACATTTACAGCGCTGTTAACACGGATGAGATATACGGGTAATTGCTGCAGTATGTAAATCCGTTATCGAAGGGCACATCTTGGAGAAATATTTATATAAGCGCGTGAGATAAACGCGTCATCACTGTCACGGGCGGAGACGCGCGCATTGTTCTCCGTGATGCGTCTGACGAGAGGAGCCGTCAACGTCCGTCTCGCGCTCACGCGAGGGGCGGGAGAGTGGGAGGGGCCGTGAGTGCTAGAGGTGGCTCACAGAGTGCTCGCGAAGCCGCACGGGGCTAGAGTCCGTAGATCCAGAGTAGCGCATTCCTTTGAGCCACCGATTGCGATTCGAGTTGTGGGGGAAGTTTGAACCGTGTGAGTTGGGGGACTACTTAGAACCAATCTATTCAAAACCAACGTTAAAGTACTGTAAACTCTCTGTAATGTCGTCGTAGGCTTCCGCGGCCAGAGTCATGTAAATGATCTTGGCTGTCCAGGTGACGCCGCGTCGAAGGCTGCCCTCAAGGCACAACAGCCTTGAGGAAGACCACGACAAGATGGTCGAAACGTCGGCAACACAGCCTTCGACATGGCGTCACCTGGACAGCCAAGATCATCTCTCTGTAATGTCGTCAATTGTTATAATTGTTTTGTTATTTAAGGTCGCATAAACATCTAGGTTGTTAGCGATCACTTTTGGAGTTATGGTAGCTATGAGGACAAAACGATATGATGATAAGGGGTGAAAGAACGGACACAAATTCAACCATGCCCGAGGCGGGACTCGAACCCGCGACCCTTTTATCCGAGATCACTACGACACTACTGCCTTAACGATCTCAGCCACCGAATCGGCTGTTAAAATTTATCAATTCCTAAATGCGGAGTGGTGGGGTTATGGAGGTGAGATGATATTAAATGGCGCCAGCCGTTCAGGTTGTGCTACTCTGGGAATCTAGGAACTCTTCTCAGGGCGAACAGAAGGGCGATTGGAGGAGCACATGCATATAGTGATAGTTCAATGGAGACATGCCAGTCTCTGTTCGGTAGAGCTATTTTATGTACTGTATAATTCTCATTTAAAGTTCCTACAGTTTCACTTGCACTTTCCCATGGTATTACATACAGTAGTTGGTCATTGGAACATATTATTGGTGTAGTATCCTATAACTTAATGTGATAATCTTACAAGAAACAGTGGCAGTGAGTTAAAGAGAATATAGTGTGGTAAAGCACAACAGTGAACTTCGAAGTTGAAAACTGTTAATGAAAACAATATTCATAAAAAACAGTATACGTCTTATCCGTCATGGTCGCAGTTGTGGCGCATGAGGCAGACTGATATTATAACGTACTAGTTTTGTGAATGTAATTTGAAAAGACTTAAGAGAATAATTAACTTCAAACATTTCTGGAAATGTGATGAGTGCAATTCTATTGAGGGAATTCAGGAGTAGTAAACATAAAAATAGCAAGCTTATTTATTTCCTTACCTGAGAGCTTTCTTGAGTTACTTCCCTCTTGGGAGAAAACGTGTATACTCTGAATGTGTATTCTCAAAACACCTACCATAGCCCATTTTTTTAAAATCTGGACGGACGGACATAAATCGAAAGTGAACCATGGAATTCTCAATTTCTTTGGCGGTTCTAACCTTCCGCGTCAACATATTTGATTCAACATCCGCGATGTTTCGCTTATCTCGTGGCTGTAAGTTCATATTCACACGAGCGATAATGGATCGCGTAAACTCGTGGCTCCAGAGAACACACATTCTGAGGACTCTGTGCAGTTCTGCGCTTGCGCAGGTCTGCTGTGAGCAGCTCTACACACGTCGAAGGTACCATGTGTGTAATCCTTGTTCAGCCTAAGATTGATCCTGACATTAACAATCCAACAGAGAGTATTAATCAGAGGCTCGCTCGTGGTTGCTTGACTCATTGGCCAATTGCTGCCGACTCTACGTTAAAGAACAGTCAAAAACATCTGTGGCAACATCAGCTGCGATTGTTATATGCCTCACGTCGATCTTGCCGCAATAAGCAAATAGAACCCACTGAGCGATGGCTCATGGTGCCCAACGATTTCTCTGTTTCGACATTTTGTTACGACTGATTTACTGATGAAGTACTCGGCACCCGACGATCTGTGAAATATTTCTTTTCTCGCATTACTCTTTGGCTAAAACGGCAAGTTCCAACACAGTGGCCGTACTCAGGGTTGCAAATAACTATATTCAGAATTCTACAATCGTGTCACTCTCAGTACCTTCTTGTATTTGAAAACTTCATATAAACAAGGAAATGATTTCCAGCAAGATTCCAATAGATACAAGAAATATTTCCAGCAGTGAAAAATTGAATGTACACAACCATACAGCATCCATTGGTATTTTGAAAATTTGCATGAGTTTACATCAGGATCACTCTCAGGCTTAACAGGCCTTAGACTGTAACTGCAGGTAGTCGGAGTGTAGCGAGGAATGGAGGGGCGGGAGGTACGCCTCCCGAATTCCTTCTTCGTATCAAGCATTAAAGCTCTGTCTCTGGTAATTGTGTTTTTCACTTTCATCCCTTCCCGGTCCTTGAACATACCATGTTTGTGGAAAGAATGTCATTACTTTTTAAACTTAAGAATGATTGAGTCCTAAAAACAGTATTTAAAGCCAGAAACTGTGTTAACAGTAAAATCCAGACGCAAAATTCTGCAAATAATAGGTAAGGGAAAGAAGGGTAACTGTATGCAGGTATTTTTCCCTGTTGTCAGCAGTGGAAGTGGGAGAGAGTATGATCAGATCAACACGTGCGCTGTCACCTCTCTCTTGCGACCGGCGTTGCTACGAGTATGTTCATCCTCGCGTTATTTTATTTATCAGGTAAGATATGACTTTGTTGTGTTCGCATGTGACTTTTCTGTGAAGACACCTACTTTTTATAAATAAGGAAATAATGCTAGTCTCTTGAGTAAATGTTGTTAAGAAGGTATTCTTCCAAAAAATATGGCCACATTGGACTTTACGTGAAATTAATTGCGCTGCTATGCATGAGCATATTAGAGAAACAATATATTGGTGTCTAAAGGCGACTCCACATATTCGTTATTCGGTGAACACCGAACCACCACTCGCCGAATCCCGAGTACTGTGGATGAGTTGTTCGCTATTTGCCGAATGACGAACATTCGGGGTTTGCCCTACCCACCGCGTGTCGGTCTTTTGGACACATCAAAGAGAGCGAACATTCGCCGAACACGTCAGCTGCACGGGATTGGACGAGCGCTAGCTCGCTGCTCGGCGACTGCCGAATGTGTGGAGTCGTCTTAAGATTACGCACGAACCTGATGTGCGTACTCGTTCCAGCTCAGTAATTTGAAGAAGTAATTTGAATACAGAGTTGCAATCGCAGGAAAAGCTTTCCGAGTTGCAGGTATTAGGTCATAAAACCCTGACGTCAGTGAGGATTGCAATTCTCCTTCACTGGTAACTTTTAAACCTTTGGCTATCGATTGCTCAGTTGCAGATCAACGTGTAAATGAAGTCTCGCCTTCCTCTTCTCATATAGATGTTAGTATCCAGTCAATTCTGCCACTTCCTCGACAGGAAAAAAGGAGCTGCAAGTAAAATGTCTTAACACTCTGAGTTCACGACTTTGTCTATCAAAAAATTTGTTTGTTAGAGAAGAAATAACAGGGGAATCGAGAATTGGAGAAAAGAAAAGCTAATGGAACGGTTTAGAAAAATAAACGTAGGGACAAAATTAGAGGAGAAGACGGAAAATTCTTAAAAGCAAAAACCAAAATGAATGGATAATGAAAACCCTATTCCCTGAACAAGTTCGCCAAACCATGACGTAATAATTTATCCAACCTGCGAATAATCACGTGGTGAAGATTGGGTCCAGTGAGAAATATGTAAGGAATAGTGGCATGAAGGTTTCAGTTATGAAAGCACTGAAGCGTTTGTAAGTGACTACTGCAAAATTTCCCCTTCTGCATACTCTTACCCGCCACCTACTTTCATTTTTATAATGAAAAATCCACTAGGTGCGTACTCTTATTCTCCTACCCCGTATAGTATTTTTGTTGAGTTTTTTTAAAGTTAAATATTAAAATATAAATAGAAAAGTTATTTTATATTACAAAATTAATATGTAAAACAGATTATATCACCGAAGCTCAAGAAAAATGAAACAAATTATCATATTGCAATACAACGATTAATCCTTAGCGTAAGTATCCTTTTCGCGCTCATAAACAAAGCGTTTTACTGAATAAAGTTTTGTTATTTTTAACTATCTTCATGGACTTTTTACGAGTAAAAATGATGTATTTTCTAAACTTAGTTTCTTATAGTTTTTTAATTTTCTATTGTTGAAATGTGTGATTTTTCTAGATAATTTTTAAAAAATTATTTATAGTCACATCAACGTGGTTATTAGCGAATATTACAGTCAGAGATACATTAAAAATTACTTGTGCATAGCTTCAGGCATAGCATTGCAATTGGGTACAATGCTAAATCAATACATAAAGCAGTTGTATACAATATTAAATCAGTACAATAATGCAATTGGATATAATATTAAATCAACTAAAAATTATATAAAGTGGAAATTATATTTACTATACTTACAATTACAATATTTAGATTCAAATACCCGACATTAAAAATGTTGTAACTACAGTAAAAATATAATAAAAATGCTTAAATTTTGTAAAATCAACTTATTTCACAATCTAAGTAATAATTATTATAAAAGAAGTTTGTTTCAATGTCTTTAATGATTTTTGAATGATTAACAAAAAATGTTAAAATAAACTGCCAAAAAAATTCAATGCTTTTAACAAAATGGTAAAGTACTGTGAATGTAACAATAAATTATAGTTGTTGTAATGACTCGAATTAATATCATACCACTTGAAAAAATAGTTTGTTGGGTTTTGTTTGTCTACTGAATCGAAACGATGACATCTAAGAATCGTCATTAGAATATTATGCATCTTAGTTTTTCTTCCCATTATATTATCCTGAATAGAGATTCCATTAAATTCTGTACTTTTCATACGTGGTTTTGAAACGTAAATATTTTTGAATTTTCATACTTGGTTTTGAATAGTAAAAAAATATCCGGTTTTGACACTGTCTATTTATTGGTAAACTGGTACACAATTTTATAAAATATAAATAAGATATTGATCAAAGGGGGACTATGAACGAGAAAAATTAACGGGAAAGAACAAAGTCTTCTATATTCAGTAAACATAAAATATTTTTTACGACAGGCAGTCCATAAAACTTTAAATATAAAACTTCATAATGTACTTCATATTGTTCTGAAATGTGATAAATTCACTATCAATTATGATTTTATCCTGTCCTATTTAAACAATTAGTGTGCTGTAAAGAATTCCCTCACCAATGGAATTAAACTTTGGCAACTGACACAACCGTCACTCTTCTCGGACTTTTCCAACTGTAACTTTCGCTCTCCACCCTAATCAGTCTTGCTCACAGGAATGTGAGCACAGGCAAGGTGAGCACAGCAAGGTGAGTTTATTTCTCTGACGATTTCCAAATGGACCTGATATACATCTCACTCACTCACACAATAGCTTTAACTTCTCAGTTATGTGTTTTTTCTCATACCATAATAGGCGGGCCCAATTTTCTTATTTGTGTATTTCACTAATTTTGTTTATCTATTTGTAAAAAAATTGAATTTTCCTTTATAGATGCTTGAAACCTTAAGCACCTGAAGATGACAATGGAACAATTATCGAAACATTGTGATTAAAACGTGCTTCAACAAATAAATATTTTTATGATATATATATATATATATATATATATATATATATATATATATATATATATATATATATGAACTGTTGTTGACAACTTATTTGCACACTGTGATGATATACGTAATATAAGGGAAGTAAGTAATGATACTAGTTTTAGCCACATCCTACCCACGTATTGCTAAAATTAAGAGCGTTATTATTGTTTGTAACAACTTCTTATACACATTTGATTCAAAAGATTTTCCTTCAATTGAAAGATACTGGAAAACCGTATTTTCATTTCCATGTAATTCAAAGACAGCCAAAGGAAACGAAAAGAAAACAGATTATTTTTCTTCACCGCAAGCATTTTTTGAGAGTGTTATTCTCGTGTCATGAATATTCTGTGTGCGTGCACGATGGCAAAGAGAGCTGCAATAATGACTGAACAAATTATACTACGTCACTCCACAGTTCTCATATATCATGAATTCGCTGGTGAGGTATTTCATTTTTACAACATGCAATCGCTTTCGCGTGCATCATACTACCAATGTTTTATGCGCATATTTTTGGATTCCGTGAAAGAACGATGCAAATGATGGAACTATAGTCCACATTGTTCATCACTTCCTTCCGGAATGCAGAAACGCGTATGTTTTCACAAAACACATTGGCCGATGAGAAATTCCAGTTTTGTATGCATTCCTTTCCACTCGGGCTTTGTGATTGAGAATAATGTATTTCTGAAAACACGTGCTTGAAATTTCCATTTTCCTGCATTTGTAAGAGAGAAAATGAAACACGTTGTGTACAGCATCCGCCGTCGAAAATTCAAAACCTCATGAATGTTAGCACGATGTATATTCATCCCATTGTTTCGGCGACTTTGTGGTGAATGCAATAATTTTTACAATTTATTGATGCGTAAAAATTTTATTGAAGATGGTGAAGCAGAAGTAAGCAAATGTGAGGTCACTGGGAATTATATTGAAATTAAAACAAATTCTGGCATTCACAAAATAATAACAATTTTTTGTTATATTCATAATTTATATAAAGTATATTCTTCGCATCTTAAAAAGGGTCAACCGATATTTCAGGGATCGTTTCATAATTTCATTAGAACTTTTAGATCTCCGAACGTACTACATAACCATCTTAACTGTTGAACATTGTTAATTAACTTAAAAAAATCACAGATCAGTCTTTGGTTTCCATCGTGAGTTACAGAGAACTTTACTACAATGGCGCATGATCCAAATGGAGTCCTGCGAAAGTTGAGTTTGAAGGGGTGTGATGGAATTATTTAGTGGGTTGTTGGGAAATGGTGAATACCTAAGAAAATAAAGTTATTAAGGGGTGTAGGGTACAAGAAGGAACCTGTTGTCAGGTCATGTGATCTCTAAGAAAGGTATTATGGATTCTTTGGTAGAGTGATGAGAAGGGGGCGGATTTTGATGACCCAAAACATATCCAAAAATGATCAATAAAGTGCTCTTAAAATGTTTTAAAAGGCCCTAAAAGCAAAGAAAAATGACATAAAAATGTGATCAAAGCCAATTCGGATGTATATCACAAGCTGTTGGATTTGATACTGATGTAATCGAGGCTTCTTCCATTCGTTCAAGTAAACTCAGCACGCAAACGTTTGGTGAGGACAGTTCTTTACGAGGAAATCTCTGTCTTTAGTTACCCCAAAATTGGCCAATACGTCAATGTTGCTGCTAGGTGTCACAGGCACCTTAGATTGCATAATCACAACGGCTGGCATTATACTTTCTGAGCAAAGAAATCGAACACACTACTCAGGAGTTCTGTGGAGAACATTTGTTGCATCTCGTAAATATTATTTCAAGGAAGTACCATTCAAATGATATTAAAATCGATGATATCAGAGAAAAATGCATGAAAATGACGCAAAAGTTGAAAAAGTGACTAATTAGACGAAATCAACGAAAAATGAAAAAAAAATGACCTATAAGAATGGGTTATTTCCTTTTGTCACAATATATTGATTTCTACATTAAACGTCCTTGTTCTAAAGTGGAAAGAAACAAATGACAATTCATTAAAATCCGCCCACTGGTGATAGGTAGTTTCTGGTGGAACGCGGATGCGTTTGGAGCAGATAGGAACTGCGGATGAAGGCAGAGTTAAGTTCTTGCATGTGTAAATCTATTATAATGAATCCGAAATCTCTGGAATTTGTGAATAGATTACACTCCAGGGTGCATTGGGTATTCTTCCGAGAAATTTATTTTGGAATGTCTCAAGGTGGCGGAGGTTGGATGTAGATGCTGTGAATTGAATTGTGGAAGCGTAAGTAAGAATTGTGTGAATTATGGTTTAGTACAGAATGACGGAGGTTGTTAGTGGGTTTTAGAGTGGATGCTCTGTTGAGTAAGAATTATAAATGAAATTTCCGTTTACTTTTTGTCTGATGTACTAAACAAACAAATTAAACTAACCGTGTACCACTTTTTCCTTTCTATTCAATGGTGAAAGTATCAACTTTGCCTTTATTAACACACGGTGGATAAATTACAGTAAAATAACCGAAACATTTAATGTTTACGATGTTAAGATTTTCATTTTTATTTGCTTTATTTTAAGTTGCTTTTTAACAGCGAGGTCATCAGCAACTTGTCTACATTTCTATCATTACATTAATATGAATATTTGAAAGTACATCCTACACTAATTATATTGTCTCTAATTAAGATTTTGACGTTGTACACTATTCAAGTAAGAAAAGATAAACTTAGCATTCAATTTATAAACTTAACACAGCTTTTGAAAAACATGTCAACGCACTATCTTTTACCGTTACATCAAAAATTAAGTTTAAAATTGATGATTTTGTCAGAAATCCCTACAACAAGGTATTTCCAATCTTCGTTTAGAGAAAAAGTATCTTCTGAAAATACTTTTAAATCTACTAGATACTAATTAGAAATAGTATGTTTTGAAATTTAAAAAAGTGAATTTCATTGCTCTTCGAAGGCATATAATGCTCATAATGTTAATAGTAATTTTCAATGTTGTTTCTTATATAAGTTAATAGCTTAAGAAGCCCGGAATTGCTCGGATTTTATTTATCACAACCGTCTATAGGATAGCTGGCCTACCTGGCGTTGCTCGGGTTTTGTGCAAAGATGCTTCACACTAGCATCATTAACTGTACTTTCGTCGCATTTTTAGGTAACGCATAATCAAATTTACAATTTTTATTGAATATTGAAGATATAAATCTGATAGGTCTAAGAAGCTCCGCGCTGTTTTTTTTAAGGGCGCTTTTCAACAACTTGGTCACATAGCGACCTCTGTACTTTTTTTTTACTATAGGCGAAACTGTTGGGAGAACGCGTAAGGACAACACAAACACACACAAACATCCATGCCCTAGGCGAGATTCGAACGCGAAAACCTTCCAGCCGAGGCAGCTACGGCCCTTCAGCCTTAACGACCTCAGCTATCCACGCTGGCCCGCGATGACAGACAGAAATTCTGTCGGTTGCAGTCCTATCCGTCCACCCCTATCTATTCTAGTGCATCCCCGCCCCACCCAGCCTTGCCTCGCCTGCCCTGTTCTCACCCCCTAACTCTCGGTCTACTTCACCCACTTTCTAATTTAATTTCTTAAGTAATCTATACTAAAACACATTGTTTTAGTCATACACATGCTCTTGGGGCGTTTCATATACCACATCAATACAACAAAGCACACATCACTACAAAAATCATCCAATCTTGTTACATTTTTTGCATCAACCTAGAATTTACATAATTTTTACGGCTTTTTCATTAATTTAATGTTTCTTGTACACTTCATACACTCATTTCAAGATGTAATTTAAATCAATTTCTAATCTACCTTTATATATTTCGTATACAACAAATTTTTGAAGAAAAACTAGATATCATTGTCAAATAGAAATAGTTCACATTACACAGTTCAATGTAAAATAAACAACCACCCACCAGCCAACCAATCAACCACGTATACATTTCAATAGTAGTTTCAATAACATTTGTAGTAATATTAATCATTAATTAATTTTTCTAATACGCGTTATACTTTATTTGTGAGATATCTTGATTTCAACAATGGGCAAACTACCGTAGGTAGTCAGTATGTACTCCAAAGCATTTGTGCATTTTTTGTAAAGAAGCATTAAATAAGCTATTGAAAAGGATTTTAAAAAAGTCAATTTTATCTGCGTCTAACACATTACAGCGAATGATGTTGAAACAAAGATACAATCTGGTCATTCAGTATAAACCAGGAAAAGAAATGCGTGTAGCAGATTTGTTATCTTAAAGCATCTTTAAATGGAAAATCAAATACATAATTGAGTGACTTGTTAGAGTTATATAAAATTTTCGAAGAAAAGAAAGAACATGAAAAATACGGAAATATTGATATCAGTACAGAAACGATTGAAGTATTTGAAAAAGGATAGAAGAAATTTAAATTGTATGCAAATGAAGTCCCGTCTTTACAAGATCTCAAGAAATAATTGTTAACAAATGGCCTGGCAGAAAGAAGAGATAACATATAGGGAGGATTAGCCATTTAGAGATGAGTTTGCAGTGTTACAATATTCAATGAAATAAATATTAATTATTCCGCTACATAAAGAAGTGTTACAAAACATATAAGCAGCGCGTTCAGCGCAGCGTTGATAATATATAATCATCTCTACATTTAGCAAAATTATCTTTATTTAGGCTTCGCATTTAAGAAGAAATTGAAGAAATTATTGAAAAATGTTCCATTCGCAACAGTTACCAACGAAAAAAAAAACAACTGATTTGCCTAAGTGTAGATTTATTTTTGTACGGAAGGAAACGATATTTGATTGCGATCAAATTATTATTCTGATTGCTGAAAGTTGGATGAGAAATAAATATTTCAAAAAAAGATTTGTGCTATGAGAAAACATTCTGCACCTTTTGGTTGCTCTGAAACAGTAATTTCAGATGGTGGAGCAACATTTATAAGTAGGAAATCCAACAGTTTCACAAAAAATTGGAATTTTGTGACTAATTAGGTCTCCGTATCAGCATTAATCAAACGGAAAAGTAGAGGCTGCAATACATATTGCCAAAAATATTATAAAAATGTGAAGAGGATTCTGATTTGTGGAAATTATTGATAACACTACAGTACAATGTCTTGGAACACGATGCAATTCAAGTTCAGTGGAAAGAATTACGTCAAAAATAATACGAAATATTTTCCTTACCCTTAACAGACTAATGAAGCAAAAAATTATGAAACAGGAAGTAAGTAAGGAAGTAAAGAGAAGAGACAAAAATTGTGAAAATGAATTTTTAGAGAAACGCAAAAGATTTGAGAGAATAAATGGAGATAATAATATAGTGCAACTTCATTCATTCGAATGGATATCACTATGGAAATTTGGAGTATTCAGAAATAAGTTAAGACATAGAACGTATTTGATAGAGGTGATGAAAAACTATACAAGATAATAATAATTAATCAAGACGGCTTTGGAAGAAAACGGAGATGTTAATAGTAATTATGGAGTGTTGTTTTTGTATTAGTCCTTCTGCATTTACGTGAATCCTTGTTTAATGAATAAAGCTCATGTTTGAAACTGATTAACAGGTTTGTCCTACGAATATTATATTTTTTTAAAACATTTTACATAGTTTTGTTATTGAAAGATGTTTTCAGAAAAGACCATTTGAGGGGTTTAGAGCAAAAGGGGTATAAGTGTGGTATTGAGAAAATAGAGTTCAGAAAACGCTATGGAAGGCATTTTCTTTCCACTGCTAGAATGCCGTATCAGTTTGAGCTACTGAAATACCAATTTTTGAGGAAATAACATAGAGATTTTACTTTACACAAACACAAAATTTGCCAAAAATGCGCTGATACCCCTCGTGCTCTACGAAATCCCTCATTATTAGTTCTTCGCGTAAATATAGTCGTACTCCAATGAGACCGTACTCCCTAGGACTGCATCTGAGTCCGGCCCTGCGCGAAATGATTGGGCGAAGCGATACATACTACGTTGTTTGCAATTAACTGCCATGTCTAAGAAAAAGTCTTGAAGTGGGAAGAGATTATTGAAAATACACAATTAAGATTTCATGTAGAGTGCATAACAAACAATGTTTCCGCTGCGTCTGTTTAAGATGTAATTTCCTCTGGTATTTTTTTGCGAAAGAACTCAAAATCATCAAACAAATTCAAAACCAATCTCTCATACTATTTCTGTATGTAAGTATGTAACACAGTACATACGTTTTGAAGAAATTAAAAAGTAAAAGATAATATCTATCTTGCACATTTTAAGGGCGAGAGTGCACGCAACATTGTCGCAGAGTGAGGTTGTGGAAAAACGAGAAACGGATAACCATAGGACGGGATGTAGCGGGCAGGGTTGGAGCGGGTAGGGATGGAGAGGATAGGGATGAAAAGGGGGGAGGGGCGAGGAGGAGTGGGGAGGGGAGGGGAGGAACGAGGAAATACCGAGAGGAAGAATATAGAGCAGGGAGGAATGGGGTGGGAAAAATGGACTGGGGTGTGACGGAAAGGAGAGGTTTTTATTGGTTGGAGTTGAGGAGGGGGCGGGCAGGGCAGGACGGGGAATGAAGGGGTGAATGGTTTAGGGAGGGGGCACTTTCGGGCGAGAAGTGAGACGGAAATGGGAGGGAGGTGGAAGGGAAGTGGGATGGGAGTGGGAGGAATGGGAATGAAATTGTTGGAGGGGGAGGGGGAATGGGAGGGGAAGGATTGGAAGGGAATTGAGAGAGGATTAGTAGGGGAGTGGCACAAGAATAGGACGGGAGAGGTGGGATAAGACACGTTGAGGAGAGGGGGGGCAGGAGTGTGAGGCGCGACGGACAGAAGAGAATTCCTCCTCACTTTCATACATATTTACACCAGCCGCCGCCGCCGCCGCCGCCGCCTCCTGCTACCAAACGCGGCGCTCGCCTTCAAAGAACGAGCCGCGCGCCCGTACAAACCGAAGCCCAAAGAATTTACATATTTTGTCCACCTTTAGTGGCGACGCAGCGCGGACCTCCGTATGGCCCTCTTAGCTCGCGATGCCTCCACCCGCCCCTCTCCGCTTCACACCGCTCCGCACCGCGCCGAGCTTCCAAATCGTGGGCGTTCCTCAGGACGTATTTTGTGGGCACATAAACTGAACTATCATGTTCTCATCCGGATGTATACGGGCAGAGAATTGGAAACTGCTGTTTTAGCGGCGGCAGCTGCTGTGTGCTCACGGCTATTTAAGGCCGTTTTGAAACCGAGCTTTAATATTGTTGTCGTATATTGCGTCAAGGAAAAGGAACTACGAGGGCTTAGTAAATTCCAAATTTGCTGACGCCATTAAACGGAAGCGCAGACTGCTAAAGCGCAATAAACGCCTCGTTCGCAGGCGGAGCACGTTGATAATTCTGAGATGGAGCACCGCTACAAGCTGGTTGGATTTCTCGAGGCTCTGTGCCGCGCGAGCAAGAGGTCGTCGAGATGTGGCGGGGGCATCAGAGAGCGAAATGGAACATGCACGATGGCGGTTGCGGAGTGTCCGACTGGTCGTGTTCGCCGCAGGATCAGAGGCACCCTTGCACAAGGAAGCCGCTTTGGAAAGCTTAATTTAGTGAATGAAGTCTTTTGAGTGCGTAGGCTTCCGCGGTCGGTGTCAGTAGCTGCTCGGCTGTCCAGGAGGCGCCGCGTTCTAGGCACAGGTGCCGACGTTTCGGCCGCCATGCTGCGACCTTCTTCAGGGCGAAATGTCCTGAGGAAGGTTTGGCATTTCACCCTGCGGAAGGACGGATAATAGTGGCCGAAATGTTGGCACCTGTGCCTAGAACGCGGTGACTCCCGGAAAGCCAAAGAAGCTACGAGTGACTTTTGACTCCGTGCCGGTCAACTATTTAGATCATTAGTCTTGTTAGTGGAGTGCATGTTGATTGTTTATTTCTGTTGTATGTTGCGTGATTATTTATTTTTGATGTTTACGGAAGCGTTAACTGCTATTATCATTTGTCACATAACTGTAGTACATGTTTTATAGTGGGAGTTTTCCCTTGCTGCATGGTGAGTTACGGCGCTGACTTACACGTCGATTTACGGGGTTTTACGCATAGAGATATCTCCCACCCCGGCGGGACAAGGATCCCGACCTGTCTCTCGGCATGTATGGTAGTGTAGTGCATGTAAGTATAAGTTTGTGAAAGAACTGTGTGAGTATAAGACAAGGAAGTGGGAAGAAAGATCGCGCGCGATCCGTGACCCGTTTGCCAGGGTACTGCTTCGGCATTCGCCTGGTATTGACAGGAAACATCACGGACAACTACCAATTACAGCAGCCGGCCGCTAGAAGTTTCCTACAGACAGTAGCTGAATTCAACCTGTCTTGCTAGTGTTGAAACTCCTGCCACCGTTGGGAATCGAGCCTCAGAAACGTCCGGTCAGAGGTACCCCGGGAAAATCACTTGATGCCCTGCGTCACCTCGGTCAGTGCGAGTGCATGTTATAACCTGGGAGGTAGCAGTGTTCCTTCCCCGCCAAACATGCGAGGGCCAATTCCGACCTACATATCGTCTTACTACACAACCACACACAACGGGAGACAAGTAAGAGTACTAGAACTTGTCCCGAGTGCAGCTGTGACCCGTAGGGGAAATATCTGGAGGAGAAATCGTGCAAGTCGGCGCAGGATGGGTCGCACTACACTTACGAGACTGATAACCTCAGTTGTTGGCGCACCAACAATCAATGCTTACTCACTTAGACGGCACAGTCTTAGGCACAGTCTACTTACTCACTTACTAGTCAACGCTCCACCAAATATTAACATAATGTTGCTTTCTAGACACATTAGTCAATTTAGACAATTTGAAGCAATCACGAGAAAATGATACCAATAATTTTCCTCACCCAGTCAGATTGTATAGAAGCACTCACTGACACTTCGAGTTACACATTTCACAGCACGAATGCCATTACTCAGCTCCAGCTATGCATTCAGGTGCTTCCTTATTACCTCAGCAAGAGAGTGGGTGTTATGAAAGCATTTCGTTTTTCTTGCAGACATCGAAAAGCGAACCCGACCTTTTGGAAATTACTATCCATGTCCAACTCAAGGCTCACAAAGTGCTACTACTGAAAATCTTCAAATACTGGCCAGTATCTTGAAAAAATACAAAACATCCTGAAAAATTGTCTGACAATTCAAATTTTTATTTGAAGTTCAAGCGATCTCAAAAAGTTCACAAATTCAATTAATTTAACTAAATGAGTAATGTTAGTTCTTTTGCAATTAGGACAATATTTACAAATTCACTTGTCTTTCGTAAACTTCTCATGAGAGTGATTCAAACAATAAATTAAGAAACGCACTTTTCGAAGCCTATTAGCATTGGTACATACTGAATATACAATTTTAGAAGACGTGACATCCTTCATGAATGGAAAATGCTCATTTTAGTAAAGATAGGATGCCTGCCGGGCAAAAAGCAAAAAAATAACAAAAGAAACTTCAAGTGCAGGACGCATCATTTAAAAGTTGGACGCTTGATAAACCGATTCATAAAATAATCACTCATACACGCAACTGGAGAGCACGTTTCATCATTTACATCAAAATATATTCTCCTTTTCATTAATCGGCTGATAATGTACTTGTACTTATAGAACCAAACAATATTAAGAACTCCACATGCTTGACACCTCATGAAGAGAAGTGCATTTCCTGGCTCTCAGATATTATTGCGAAGGTTCGCATCCATATGGAATAATTCAGGAATCTACAATTTTGTTACTAAAAGTGTGCAATGGAAATTGTTGCTTCTTTAGCTATAATGGTATGGAAGTTATTGCCTGAGCGAGCCATCCACCAGAGTCGAAAATCCGCCATCATCAGAACGAAACTTCATGGCCAACTGTCATTATGCGTACCGCAATTTCATCAATTCAAAAATTGCTACTTCGACGTTTCTATCAAAAAAACTTTTTTTGGTACTACTTAGCAGAATATTCATTGATTCGATTCAAGACTACAGAACAAAGGAAATCTTTGAGAATGTTGTGCAGTGACGAAGTGCAAACCACAATAGAGCAGCTTCTTCCATACGAAATGACTCGTGCTCTACATAAAACCTGAATACACAAGAAAAATTATTACTATATGAAACGCCCACGAGAATTTTTAAGAATCATCCCTTACATCATGGAGAATCCCTCTCAGAAGCTTCCGATTCAGAACTGAAAACAATCATCACAGAGTGTGATTCGGCAATTGTCTTCAAGAAGGACGTTTATTGCAGTGAGCTTCGACAAAATGACGAGTAGAAATAGATGATCTTCGCTTGCTCAGCAGAATGAATTCTCAAAATGTTAGTTGGAAATGATTTCTTTTCCAATTTCGTTCACGTGGATTCCTTGATATGAACATATGAGTGTGTAAGAAAACATAAATTAAGCATCGAAGTATGGATGGATTGTGTTGTCTGATGGACGCAAATTATTTCTTTTCCGTCAACTCCAAACTCCACTGTCATCCCACGTGAATTCGCGGCCTAAATAACCGTTAAATAGGTCTGAATGGAGCGGAGGTGGCGCTCGGCGGATCGTAGGGCCACGAAGTCCCAACTAGTGGCGGTTTCGGGCGGGATAGAGCGCGGGGGCGGAATAAGAGGTGCATGTGGGGAACAGCAGCTGTGGTGCCAGGGGTGCGTTCGGGGGGACCGAGAACTGTGGCAACGGCTGTGGCGGTTGCAGTTGTGGGGGCAGAGGCGGGGCGGAAGTGGAGTGGTGACGGAGAGGAGGCGCGGGCCGGACAGAGAGCGGGGACTAGAGTGGGAATGGGGATACATTTGGGAAAAGTTGGGAGTGGGGATAGGTACAGGTGTGATAGAGGCGGAAGAGGGGATATTTCATGCGAAGCGGATATACTACCTGCAAGAGCGGAGATACATGCGGGAGCGGGAATAGAAGTGGGAGCAGCGACGGGAAGCGGGTCGGGAAGCGGGTTGGGAAGCGGGTCGGGAAGCGGGTCGGGAAGCGGGTCGGGAAGCGGATCGGGAAGCGGGTCGGGAAGCGGGCCGGGAAGCGGGCCGGGAAGGGCGGCGGAAGTGGGGCGGGAAGCGGATCGGGAAGTGGGGCGGGGGCGGGGTGCGGGGCGGGCGGAGGGCTGGAGGGCGCACAGGTGCGCAGCCACGGAGGAGCAGGCCCTGAGGCGCCGCGAGATGCCAGATAAGGACGCTGCTCGCCGCGCCCGCGCCTGCGCTCAAAGCGAGAAAAATTTCACAGCGCGCGCCTCGCGCCGATGCTTATCGACGGCGCGGCGGCGGACGCGTGCACGGGCAGCGGCGCCGGCGACACGCACGGCTGCAGGGCCCACTGCCCAGCGCCCACAGCAAGGCACCTGGACTTAACGAATTTCGGGCCCCTATGTGCTTCTTAATGTGGAATCTTCCTCTATGTCTTCCGTATGTATTAGTTGTCATTTAAAATATTTATTTAAAACGATTTGTTCGTAATTATTATGTTATTGCCACTAAGAATGTAGTACATTATACTTTAACACCTTTAGAAAAAATTCTAAGTACTCAACTTATTTCTAAAAGGGTGAATCAATTTATGCGAAGTTTGATTAAATTACAGTAACATTATACGTATAATTTTATAGTAAATTTCGTTAGTATGTGCTATATTATTATCTTATTAAAAAATAAATATTAAAATATGCATAAATTTTTTCCTTGAGTTTGTTGATGTATCAGAATTAGACACAAAAGAGCCAGTCACATTGAAGTATGTAATTAATATAATTATAATAAATATATAAAAATAAAAACTATAATTATAATAAATAAAAATCATATCTCATATATTAACATAAATCAGCTCTTCCGATATTATGCTTAATGTTTTTGACGATGCTTTATCAAATATTCTAAGGACATTTCGAAGAATTGTTTTTTACGAATGTGAATGTTTTATACATAGACAATAATGACCAGTGATGGTGGCAGACACAAGAGATGGTGGTTGTAGACAAGGTTGGTTGATTGTTAGTGATTCCGCGCACGTCAACTACTGAGGTCATTAGTCCCGTAATTGTAGTGTGAGGTCATTGGGCCCCTAAGTGTAGTGCATATTTTTTCATCGGGAGGTGGCGGTGATTTTCACCCGCTGGATGGCGAGATCCGGCGCCGACCTAGCGGAGATCTCTCCTTAGCAATGGAACCGTCCCAGCTGGGACTTGCTCTAAGCTCTCGACCGCTCTCCCGGAAGGTGTGGTAGTGTAGTGCATGTTAGTGTAAGTGTGTGAGGATAGTACAGTACTGGAAACATAAATTGATCGCGGCCGTCTGCGGCTAAGTTCAGCTTTTGCACGGCTTGGCCAGCCCTTGTCATGACGAAACGTCGCAGGCGGAGCCTCACAAACCATCGTAGCCAATCTCAACGCAGGGGGGAGTGCCCTAACAAAATTACGACGTACAAAATGGCGGGCGCCGCTAGTTCAGATGTGGAAGTATTTTCAAATAAAAAATACATGGAAGAAACACTTGTATGAACACGAAAGTGAATTCATTGAAATATATAGGAACACATAGCACTTAACCAGTGTTAACACAATTCTTTTTGAAGAAATTACATTGATATCAGATAAAATAACACTAATTTTAAAACAATTACGTTCTTATACACATTTAAATTCCAATATTCTTGTCCAAACACAATTTATGACCTTTATCAAATGACCAGTTTACTACAGAATTTTGCGATAAGAAAAACGATTATAATTGCATATTTTCAATTGTTCATATGTATATTACATTTGCAAAAATGCAAAATACTGTCTTTCTCGAATCGTTAGGACAGCTAGGGAACCATTTCAATTAAAGAAACTAAAATTCAAAGACCAACTGTATATTTGTCACTAAAGTAACAATTAAACTAGATATTAAGCAATTAATTTGCATCTCATGTCAAATTTGTTATTTTGCTATCATCAAATCAGAGGCAACTTGGGAACACTCCCCGGCAAGAATAGCGCACATTACGGAATTATTTATAAAATTGTTAATTGTTGCAAAATTGTTAATTCGCAGTTTTCGGTTCTGGGACATCAGGGAACCTTTCCCACTTTAGAATTGTAAAATTTGGAAATTGTTTATAAATTTACAACTTTTGCAATTCTTTACTATTTCCTCATTTCAATTCCCTTTACACAAGATGCCAAATTCCGCAATGCAACGGGAGCTATCGCGTTTCGTTTTCGAGACACGCAATTGGTTAGAGGATCGTAGCATCTGATGCCGACCCTCATTTGTTTGCAGACAATTCATTCGCTCTTGGGAGTCAAGTATAAAATTCAAATATTTTTGTCTTGCTTTCTGCTGATTAAATTGTATTAACGTTTTCTGACTTACGACAAATCGGTGGAAATTGTTGCTCATGAGCTGTTTTTTAACTTTATAAATTTCATTTCTATTCTTAATCTATCTTTGAAACATTAGTTTGGTTATTTTGATTCGTCTGTCTTATAAATAAATTCTCTTGCAAATTTCAAAATGCTGAGACCGTTGTCCTGCAAATGTGAAGATTTCCTTGTGTTTGGGTGCAATCTATTCAGTGGTAAAAAGTGTATGCCAATATGTTTATCGTCTAGAAAGGAAATTGATTATCAACAAATAATTTTGCAAAGTGGTTTTGAACAGAACGGTGACACGATAGATCATTTTCATATTTATCCCACGAGGCAAGTTTTATGCAGCAGATATATTGTGTGTATTATTTTTAATTTTGGTGAAATTGAATCACATGCGAATTTTCAAATAGAACTATACTTTTTTTTTTACCTGAAATGAATAATTCAATAGAGGAATTCAATGATGTCTCATTTGTTAATAAATTAAAGAGTAGAAATATATATTTTACACCGGGCTTGAGGAATCCTCAATTCTACGGCAAGCAACACTTATCATTGGCTCTTCTAGTAATTCAAGTGGCATATCCTCGGAAGTTTTCCCCATTCTCCTCGCCTTACAAGTCATTAGAGGTGGAGTCTGTAGAATGTTGCACCAACCCAATAATACTTCCCTCCCCCGGAGGGCTTCGTTACACCCTTTTGTGGGAACAAGTTCTTGACGTATAAAATCGTTAACGTATAAAACACGTATAAAACGTATAAAACACTTTTTTACATTAATTTACGTTGTTTCCATTTCCATTGAATGGAAGTACATAACGTCCCTCAGACGCCTATGTTTTGAAATGACCCTCAGAGAGGTCACTTAGTCGAGCCGCCTTGCTATTGAATCGAACTCTTGAAATGTTGAGTTCTTACAGAAGTTCACGAAACTCGTAAATTCTAACAGGCCATCTCAAACTTACAGTTCTCGCACCCTACTTTCAAACATTAGTAGACACCGCGGAGATATTGTTCGAAATATTTTTACTTTTCGAGAAATGTAATTATCTTTAATTTTTTAAATGGCACCACGTATTAGTCTCAATAGGAATAGGTAATCATAAATATACAATGTAATGATGCAACACGTAATGTTTTGATAGTATTTTGAGTATAAAATTATACTTTCAGACATGTGATTTTAAATTAAATGTACGAGACTTCTTGTTAACAATTGTTGCAACTGTCGCATTTTGGAAGGTTGCCTTCGCGGCGCCGACACTTTTGCGAGGACAGGGGAAAGGTCGCGAAGAACACTTTCCCCCAAAGCCACTGTGTCGACGTCTGCTACAGGAAATATTGCACATTTCATTTCAAATCTCATGTCTCGTAATATAAATATATTTTGTAAAAACGGTCATTTATATTATTATCGGTTTTTTTACAAGTTGTAGAATATAATTCTTAAGTGTTTAGAATCATCAGGAAAAAATTTAAATATTATTTTATCGTATTAAAGAAATTGAAGAAAATGGTGTCTTCTCGAAAGAATTAGTACTATTTACTAATTGAAAATTTTTCAATGAAATGGAGAATTAGTTCACATCCAATGCGTGAACTATTTTTTTCATTTAATCCCAAAGTAGCACAAAAATACTAATACAGCCTTAGCAATCCACTTGAATTCATGTAATTACGCACTAATTATAAAGTTAATTGTGAATGAACTTAAGTTCATTTAAATTAATTAAATTAAGTTAAAAAAAATTAAAGACTATTGAAATATTTTATTGAAGTTTCTCAAGAAAATGATTCAGTTTTAAATTTTTTTCAAATAACCATTTTCGTAATAACAGGGTAAATAGAACGGTATGCCGTTCCAAGAAGTCTACCAGAACGGAGATGCTTTCTCTAATGGTTAATTGGGAGTCGGAAAATAAACGGACGCGGAATATTGGTTCGGAAGTGGTGAAAAATGAATATTACACTACATTGCCGCTGAATGTCATCATTTAACAAGTTTCTTGTTTTCGAAATAACAAAATATTATTCTATTAGAATTCAGCTTCATTTTATCATAAAGTACTCTATTAATGGATTAAAATTACTTTTTTCGTTGGGCCTCATCAGGGCTTCAACTTATCACACGGCAAGGAAATTATTTTGTTCAATGGACGTAAGTTAAAATTAAAAGTTTTTTTACGAACGTTATTCTGGGTGTTTCCATCACCAAACAATTGTAATATCAAAAAACTAGACTGTATTACAATGCATGCAGCCAATATTTTTTATCAATCAAAATTTCAAAAAAACGTACTGCTACCACTTCGCATAGAACATTATACTATGTTATTTCAGAAAATTGTCCATAATCGTTACACTACGCAAAATTGCGTGGAGTGGATAGTTAACTTCAGAAAATATTCTCATTTCTTGACTATACCTCTAAGGACGGAACCCGCCCCTCGCATTTCCCCTCTCTCGAAGCGCCGCGGCACGCTGCGCCGTGCGACAAGCCCGCATTCTTTCACCATGTCGCATTACGATCGGTCTGTCAAGGAGCGAGTCGTAGCGTTGGTTGAAAATGGGACTCTCTCTGCTTCGGAGGCCGGGCGTCGTTAGGGGTACCACCCGTTACTGCACGTAGGTGGTTGCGGCAGTATCGAGAAACAGGGGAAGTGGGAAGACGTGCTGGTACCGGTCTGTGGCGTGTGTCGACTGAAGCCCAGGACGCCGAATTGGTGAACCAGGCTAGGGTGACACCATTTCTCAGTTCGGTTCAGTTGAAACGTGCCACCAATTTTCCTGGATGCTTGAGAACTGTTACGAACCGCTTAAGGGACACGGGACTTCGGTCCCGCAGGGCAGCGGTTAAGGAGAGGCTCTCCGAGGATCATAGGCTCTACAGGTTGGCATTTGCCGAGGACAACCTTCATCGTGACTGGGGAAATGTAATTTTCTCCGACGAGTCGGTTTTTTCCTCTGCAAATGACGGGCCAGTACGAGTATACAGACCTCGGGGGACTCGTCATTATCCGGAATATGTGCATTAGTGTACGCGATCTGGACGAGTATCTGTAGTGTGTTGGGGATGGATTTCTGCACGTGGCATTGGAGTTCTCCACAGGATAGAAGGTCACCTCGATGGCACCCAATATCTCCATGTCTTGTGAGATATTATGGTTCCGTCGGTGCGACAAATGTATCCGGATGGAGAAGTGTATTTTCAACATGACAACTCGTCGGTTCACAAAAGTAAATTGGTTCAGGAATGGCTTGCACAGCAGGAGGAAGTACAGGTTCTGGACTGGCCGCCTCGTGGGGCTGACCTGAACCCAAATGAAAATATGTGGGCCGAGACGAAGCGTGTCATGGCAGAAAATTGGCCAGATCCGCCCCCATCCACGACAGATGCTCTCTGGGATGTGGTGATTGATGCATGGGAGAAGTTAGCCCATGGTCCCAACTATTCTGCTACGTTGGTGACTTCACTTCCGCGTAGATTACAAGCCGTGATAGAGAACGATGGCTTTTTGTCCTCTTATTGAAGAGATAAAACGGCCCTTTTTAGGGCCACATAAATAATCAAGAATAAAGAATCCACAGCAATGTGGATGTAAACAATATTGTGTTAAAGACCTGCTCATTGCTAATTATTATTGAGTGAAAAAAAATCTAGGGAAAACGGGGAATCGAACCTACGAGTTCACGTCATAACCCGCGATACCACTAAGGCAGTGAGCTACTACGCCTCTGACGAAAAATGAGCCTAACATGGAGAAGGTCCGTAGCCCACCCGTCCTATATTGTAAATATAGGCTACTGTACTGCAATGAGAGAGTAAAATTATAAATTATGTATATTATGTAAATTATGTATTATGTCTTTCTGAGTTTCAACTCTATATTTCAGAGCTGTGTTTAAAACAATAACTGAAATTTTATAAATACCAGGTGTCGCACAAACTATTAACAACCTTCAAATCTTTAAACTGTTTACGATATTGCAATGCAGTTTTCGCCCAACAACACTGAAGCATAGAACAAGAAAAGTGCGCAGAGATATTGTTAGTAACGTTTTTATTTTTGGATAAATTCAATCATCTTTCAGTTTTTAAATAGAAGTTTACAGTTTTTCTCCTGAAATGAATAGAGGGTGGAAGAGTAATAAAATGATTTTTCATTTTTTAACGTTTTGAAAGAAACAGAGCAAAAACCTTACAGTGGGTGTAAAAAGTCCTTGTAAACCCAAGATCGGAATTCAATATCAAAGCCCCTAGTCAATCAACAGACTAGAACCCCTCCTATGTAGTAATGATCAAAAAACAAAAATGGCCAAATACTTAACATTTGACCAAATAATAATAATAATAATAATAATAATAATAATAATAATAATAATAATAATAATAATAATAATACTAAAATAATTAGAACAGTTTGGTTAACATACTTTTTATTTTTTTGTATTTGTTTATCTTAGGCTAGCCAGACTTTTATTACATAATACTATTAAGTTAATGTAAGAAACGGTAATACGAATTATTAATTTTCAAGTTTTAGCAAATTTTATGGGATGCAGAAATGTAGTTGACGAAAAAATGATCAACTTAACTGCAGTGTGGGGTTAAATGAGCCACTTATTGTGGTAAAGCGAACTATTAAGAGTATGTTGAACACTGTTTTACGAGTATATTAGGGGACGGACTTTAATGAAATATCATTTTTACTTTCACGTAGACATACGAATTTGCGGAGTAATATACCTAGTATAGAGAAAGTTATGTAATGCTGCGCGAAAAAACGTCGGATTGTCGGCAGAAAAAAACTTATTGCCGGGCCCTGATAACGAAAAAGTGAATAAATCCAGTTGCTAAATTAAGAGAAGAAATCCTCTAATATGTTGTGTAGCCAGAATCCCTGTTTTGCGGGTCCTTGGTACCGAAAAACCAATTGAAAGCGAAACGCCCGCCGTCTGTGAACATTACTAGCGCTTAAACCAAGAGTAGGATTTTTTTCCAAATAGAAGAAACACCTGTCCATCTACCTCTAGTTAAAAATTTGAAATTTTGAAAATCATTCTTTAAAACTTGGGGGTACTTTAGATCAAGCCCTTCGGACATTTTCAAAATTTCTCAAAAGTGTTGCTCTAAATTTTTTCTTTAAATTTATTGGAAGAATAGATGAAAATACACTTATAAAGCTGGCATACGTTCTATTTTCACGGTTAACTTTGAATTTTTGACAATTGCAAAAGTTTGAATGTTTCTGGTGTCTTCCCACAACTACAAAATCCAAGATTTTTCCTTCTAATGAAATTTGTTGTTCATAATTACTTATTTCATTAAGGTCCTGTACATTTTTTTGAAAATTTCAATAGTTTCCTTACAATATGACGTGCAATATTTGCAATTAAAAATATACAAAAAAAAATTCTCAAAAACTGCTCCAATTTTTTTTCTCAACTTTTCGTACAAATAGTGCTACATTTCCCCACTAAAATAACATAGGCACAAAAATTGCTCTATTCTTTTGTTTTTACAAACTTCTATTTTACTACTCTATTTTCTATCCCATATCTGACCACATATGACCTACAGGGTCATATGTGATCAGTGAATGTACGGGAACTTAAGAAGTGAATGAATTTGCTTTCTTAGTGTTTTTAAGGTAGCTATGATCTACTGGCACCTCTAGAGTGATCAGATTAGTAACCAGAGAGGGCACCAAATATAAGAATATTTACCGCTTAAATGTCCGACCTATTTTCATTACTGGACATGGATTGATGCACAAGTCTGGTCTAAGGGATCCCAATTCTTTTGTGAATATTCTGTCTTCATAATTCAAGTTTCTGTGGGGTAAATATATTACTTTATTCATGTTAAAAATGGATAACGATATTCATATTGTTTTGTGAAACTTTTAATTTAAAACACGTTTACGAATTCTCGTACAGATCAAAATATAACCAATTTCGCACAGAAGCATTGAGGAACAGAATTTTTAAACACCGTGCTAACATACGTTTCTAACGTGTTAGCAAATTTCAAAATTCACGCAGACACTTGGCGCGGTCGCACATGATTTATGACCGAGGAGTGCAATAAGAGCACAAATTCCCTCTCACTTTCTTCCCTACAATGAAGAAACCGTCCTCGTGTTAAAGGGCCAAGCAGCGGCCACAGGCCTCCTGTGACCAATGCCCTGTTGCCAAATCTTGAGCTGTTGCCACTTGCTCGGTTATCGCTTTCGGGCAAGGATAGCAAAAGGCACATTGCCGGCGTGGAGAGCCGTTACAGTTCTCTGTCGGAAAATAAAGAGTTCCAGTGTACTGGAACTGGTAATCACTAGATTCTCAAAAATATTTGATTGAAAAAAAAATCTACCATTGACACAGTTATTCACTTTCTGTTCATTGGACTACCAATACAAACAATAGAAAAGCCGGTTTTATTTTCTTGTTTTATTGATAACGGTTGCGTAATATATTACAACTTTTACACTAACACTTCATTCTTCTAATAAACCTTAAGGAGACGACAGATACACGGCTGAGAGACAAAAAATATATAATTATTGAAAAGCAAAACGATATATAAAATTCCACGTCTACAACTGATTTCAAAGTCATTTGTCAGATACATACTCTAATGTACAGAATAAAAAATAAGTAGTGCAGGCTAAGATTTGAACTTGAGATCTTCATCACAAGAAGAATCCACCCAACCAAATACGCTACGATTTTGTCCGTGGGCATGTCGCGTATGTAGTGTTTTGAATTTTACAATGTTCTTGATGCCAGAAAATTCTTTCGAAAAATCGCAAAAGCTACTGGTTTTTTTTCAGACAAAATTCTAAATAAAACGTATTTTAAAATTTCGTATTTAAAACGATTGCACTTGGAAATAAATCTCCAGCATGTGTATTAGTGGTGTTCGAAAACATATATATATATTGTCACCATATAACTCAAACTTTTGCGAAAAACACTCATATTTTAAGAAACGT